>JAAAKG020162058.1:4065-55766 GCA_010014905.2 Druon quercuslanigerum
TTGTTATTAAAATAAATTTAAATATTAGGTTTAAAAAGAATTTGTAGCAATAATCAATAATTTCGAATTGAAAGAGTTTAAAATATCTAAAAGACTAGGTGAAACTGAGCAAACAGTACAATATTTTGAAGGAAACGATAAAAAATTGAACTTTATGATTTCTAAATAAAAGCCTTTAAAATTGAATGATGTGAAATTAATAGAGTTTGAAATGGAATTGAATAACTTATCAATTTAAAATCGTGTTAACCTAAATAAATTTTTTTTCGAAACGATTAAAGTTTTAAAATTAAATTAAATTAATTAATTTTATTCGAGATCAGTTAAAGTCGTATCATTTCTAATTCAAAACGTTCAAGATTGAACTATGGAAAAATTGAAAAAAAATTTAATCAGAAGCTTTTTAATGTAAATAATTTTTATTTCGAAGCAATTATTTTTTTTCTAAATTAAAAATGAAACTATTATTCGAGTTGAATATTCCATAATCGTAGTTAAAAATTCATCTCTTTGGTTGATTTGGTTGATTTTTATTCCCTAGAATTAAAAAATATAAACAATTTAAAATTGGTTATTAAAAGAAATTTAAATATTAAGTTTAAAAAGAATTTGTAACAATAATCAATAATTTCGAATTGTAAGAGTTTAAAGTTTCTAAAAAATATATTCAACGATTTTGAATTAAAAACGTTTCAAATCAAACACTTTTAGACTAGATAAAATCGTGAAAAAGTACTATATTTTGAATGGAACAAAAAAAAATGTGAACTTTCTAATTTCTAAATACAAGCGTTTAAAATTGAATAATATGCAATTAATAGTGTTTAAAATTTAAAAATGTTTAATCATAAGCTATAAAAATTGAAATTTTTTATTTTAAACTGAAGATTCTCGAAATGGTGTTAGTTCTAATTAAAAGCGTCTAAAATTAAATAATTCATAATTTTAAAATTGTTTTAGTCAAAATAATTTTTATTTCAAAACGATTAAAATTTTTAAATTAAAATTGATTGACCAAAACAAGGAGATTTTAAAGTATTTTAGTTAAAAAAAAATACATCAGAAGCTCTGAAAGTTGAAAAATTTAATAGTAAAACTGTAAAAATTGATAATTTTATTAGAGACAGTTGAAATCGTATAATTTCTAATTCAAAACGTTCAAGATTGAACTATGGAAAAATAGAAAAAAAATAAGTCAGAAGCTTTTTAATGTAAATAATTTTCATTTCGAAGCGATTATTTTTTTCATAAATTAAAAATGAAATCATTCTTCCAGTTAAATATTCCATAATTCTAGTTAAAAATTTATCTTTTTGGTGGATTTTTATTCCTTAGAATGAAAACTATAAACAATTCAAAAATTGGTTATTAAAAATGTTTTAAATATTAAGTTTAAAAAGAATGTGTTACAATAATCAATAATTTCGAATTGAAAGAGTTTGAAATATCTAAAAAATATAGTCAAAATTTTTAATTAAAAACGTTTCAAATCAAACCATTTTAGACTAGATAAAATTGTAAAAAAGGGCAATATTTTGAATGGGAACGAAAAAAAATAAACTTTATAATTTCTAAATAAAGTTGTTTAAAATTGAATGCTGTAAAATTAATAGTGTTCGAAATTGCAAAATGTTTAATCATAAGCTCTCAAAATTAAAATTTTTTATTTTAAACTGAATATTCTCGAAATGGTGTTTTTTCTAATTAAAAGCATCTAAAATTGAAAAACTTATCCTTTTTAAAAGATTTTAATCGAAATAATTTTTATTTCGAAGCGATTAAAATTTTTAAATTAAATTAATTGACCAAAACAAGGAGTTTAAAAGTATTTCAGCTAAAGGAATAATAATTTATTTAATAATAAATATGAATATAATGTATAAATATATAAAATATAAATAAATTATTTATTTAATATTAAGTATCAATAATTTCGAATTGAAAGAGTTTGAAATATCTAATGAATGTAGTAAACGATTTTTAATTAAAAACGTTTCAAATCAAACAGTTTTAGACTAGGTAAAATTGTGAAAAAAGATAATATTTTGAATGGAACGAAAAAAAATTGAAATTTATAATTTCTAATTAAAATCCTTTAAAATTGAATTATGTGAAATTAATAGTGTTTAAAATGGCAAAATGTTTAATTATAAGATCTCAAAATTAAACATTTTTATTTTAAACTGAAGATTCTCGAAATGGTGTTTTTTCTTATTAAAAGCGTCTAAAATTGAATAATTTATCATTTTAAAATCGTTTTAATCTAAATAATTTGTATTTCGAAACGATTAACATTTTAAAATTAGATTGATTAACAAAAAAAAAGGAACTTAAAAGTATTTTAGCTAAAAAAATACATCAGAAGCTCTGAAAGTTGAAAATTTTAATAGTAAAACTGTAAATTGAAAAATATTGAAAAACATTAAATCAGAAGCTTTTTAATGTCAATAATTTTCATTTCGAGGTGATTTTTTTTTCTTAAATTAAAAATGAAACTATTATTCTAGATGAATATTCCATAATTGTAGTTAAAAATTCAACTCTTTGGTTGATTTGGTTTATTTTTATTCCCTAGAATTTTAAATATAAACAATTTAAAAATTGATTATTAAAGAAATTTAAATATTAAGTTTAAAAATAATTTGTAATAATAATTAATCATTTCGAATTGAAAGAGTTTGAAATATCTTAAAGACTAGGTAAAATTGTAAAAAAAAGGACAATATTTTGAATGGAACGAAAAAAAAAACGAACTTTATAATTTCTAAATAAAAGCGTTTAAAATTGAATTATGTGAAATTAATAGTGTTTGAAATGGAATTGAATAATTCATCATATTTTAATCGTTTCAATATAAATAATTTTTATTTCGAAACGATTCAAATTTTAAAATTAAATTTAATAATTAAATTTTATTAGAGATAAGATGAATCGTATTATTTCTAAGTCAAAACGTTCAAGATTGAACTATGGAAAAATTGAAACAAAAATTAAATCAGAACCTTCTTAATGTAAATAATTTTCATTTCAAAGCGACTTTTTTTTCTTACATTAAAAATGAAACTATTATTCCTGTTGAATATTCCATACTGGTAGTTAAAAATTCATCTTTTTGGTGCATTTTTATTCCCTAAAATGAAAAATATAAACAATTTAAAAATTTGTTATTAAAATAAATTTAAATATTAGGTTTAAAAAGAATTTGTAGCAATAATCAATAATTTCGAATTGAAAGAGTCTGAAATATCTAAAAAATATAGTCAACGATTTTTAATTAAAAATGTTTCAAATCAAACAGTTTTCGCCTAGATAAAATTGTGAAAAAAGGACAATATTTTCAATGGGAACGTAAAAAAATTAAACATTATAACTTTTAAATTAAAGTGTTAAAAATTGAATGATGTGAAATTAATATTGTTCGAAATCGCAAAATGTTTAATCATAAGCTCTTAAAATTGAAATTTTTTATTTTAAACTGAAGATTCTCGAAATGGTGTTATTTATAATTAAAAGTGTCTAAAATTAAATAATTTATCGTTTTAAAATCGTTTTAATCTAAATAATTTTTATTTCCAAACGATTAAAATTTTTTAATTAAATTGATTGACAAAAACAAGGAGATTAAAAGTATTTTAGCTAAAAAAAAATACATCAGAAGCTCTGAAAGTTGAAAAATTTAATAGTAAAACTGTAAAAATTTGTTCATTTTATTAGAGATCAGTTGAAATCGTATCATTTCTAATTCAAAACGTTCAAGATTGAACTATGGAAAAATTGAAAAAAATTAATTCAGAAGCTTATTAATGTTTTTTTCTTAAATTAAAAATGAAACTATTATTCCAGTTGAATATTCTATAATTGTAGTTAAACATTCATCTCTTAGGTTGATTTGGTTGATTCTTATTCCCTAGAATTAAAAATATCAACATTTTAAGAATTGGCTATTCAAAGAAATTTAAATATTAAGTTTAAAAAGAACTTGTAACAATAATCAATAATTTCGAATTGAAAGAGTTTAAAGTTTCTAAAAAATATATTCAACGATTTTTAAATAAAAACGTTTCAAATAAAACAGTTTTAGACTAGATAAAATTGTGAAAAAAGGACAATATTTTAAATCAAATTTTTTCTTTAAACTGAAGATTCTAGAAATGGTGTTATTTATAATTAAAAGTGTCTAAAATTGAATAATTTATCGTTTTAAAATCGTTTTAATCTAAATAATTTTTATTTCGAAACGATTAAAATTTAAAAATTAATTTATTTATAAAAACAAAAAGATTAAAAGTATTTTAGCTAAAAATAATACATTAGAAGCTCTGAAAGGTCAAAAATTTAATAGTAAAACTGTAAATGGAAAAAATTGAAAAAATTAAATCAGAAGCTTTTTAATGTAAATAATTTTTATTTCGAAGCAATTATTTTTTTCCTAAATTAAAAATGAAACTATTATTCCAGTGTAATATTCCATAATTGTAGTTAAAAATTCATCTCTTAGGTTGATTTGGTTGATTCTTATTCCCTAGAATTAAAAATGTCAACATTTTAAAAATTGGCTATTCAAAGAAATTTAAATATTAAGTTTAAAAAGAACTTGTAACAATAATCAATAATTACGAACTGAAAGAGTTTAAAGTTTCTAAAAAATATATTCAACGATTTTTAAATAAAAACGTTTCAAATAAAACAGTTTTAGACTAGATAAAATTGTGAAAAAGGACAATATTTTAAATCAAATTTTTTCTTTAAACTGAAGATTCTAGAAATGGTGTTATTTCTAATTAAAGTGTCTAAAGTTGAATAATTTATCATTTTAAAATCGCTTTAATCTAAATAATTTTTATTTGGAAACGATGCAAATTTTAAAATTAAATTGATTGGCAAACACAAGGAATTTAAAAGTATTTCAGCTAAAAAAATTATTTAACAATAAATATAAATATAATGTATATATATATAAAATATGAATAAATAATTTATTTAATATTAAGTATCAATAATTTAGAATTGAAAGAGTTTGAAATTTCTAAAAGATATAGTCAACGATTTTTAATTAACAACGTTTCAAATCAAACAGTTTTAGACTAGATAAAATTGTGAAAAAGGGATAATATTTTGAATAGAACGAAAAAATTAAAATTTATAATTTATAAATAAAAGCGTTCACAATTGAATGAAGTGAAATTAATAGTGTTTAAAATGGCAAAATGTTTAATCATAAGCTCTCAAAATTGAAGTTTTTTATTTTCAACATAAGATTCTTGAAATGGTGTTCGTTCTAATTAAAAGCGTCTAAAATTAAATAATTTATCATTTCAAAATGGTTTTAATCTAAATAATTTTTATTTCGAAACGTTTAAAATTTAAAAATTAAATTTATTTATAAAAACAAAAAGATTAAAAGTATTTTAGCTAAAAATAATACATTAGAAGCTCTGAAAGTTGCGAAATTTAACAGTAGAACTGTAAATTGAAAAAAATTGAAAAAAATTAAATCAGAAGCTTTTTAATGTAAATAATTTTTATTTCGAAGCGATTATTTATTGCTTAAATTAAAAATTAAACTATTATTCCAGTTGAATATTTCATATTTGTAGTTAAAAATTCACCTTTTTGGTTGATTTGGTTGATTTTTATTCCCTAGAACTAAAAATATAAACAATTTAAAAATTAGTTATTAAAAACAATTTAAATATTAAGTTTAAAAAGAATTTGTAACAATAATCAATAATTTAGAATTGAAAGAGTTGAAAATCTCTAAAAGACTAGATAAAATTTTGAAAAAAGTACAATATTTTGAATGAAACGAAAAAAAATTGAACTTTATAATTTCTAAATAAAAGCATTTAAAATTGAATCATGTGAAATTAATAGTGTTTGAAATGGAATTGAATAATTTATCATTTTAAAATCGTTTTAATCTAAATAATTTTTATTTCGAAATGATTAAAATTTTAAAATTAAATTGAATAAATTAATTTTACTAGAGATCAGTTGAAATCGTATTATTTCTAGTTCAAAACGTTCAAGATTGAACTATGGAAAATTAAAAAAAATTAAATCATAAGCTTTTTAATGTATAGTTTTCATTTCGAAACGATTAATTTTTTCTTAAATTAAAAATGAAACTATTATTCTAGTTTAATATTCCATAATTGTAGTTAAAAATTCATCTTTTTGGTTGATTTGTTTGATTTTTATTCCTTAGAAATAAAAATATAAACATTTTAAAAATTGGTTATTCAAAGAAATTTAAATATTAAGTTTCAAAAGAATTTGTAACAATAATCAATAATTTCGAATTGAATGAGTTTAAAGTTTCTAAAAAATATATTCAACGATTTTTAAATAAAAACGTTTCAAATCAAACAGTTTTAGACTAGATAAAATTGTGAAAAAAGGACAATATTTTAAATCAAATTTTTTTTTTAAACTGAAGATTCTAGAAATGGTGTTATTTCTAATTAAAGTGTCTAAAATTGAATAATTTAATATTTTAAAAACGTTTTAATGTAAATAATTTTTATTTCGAAACGATTAAAATTTTTAAATTAAATTGAGTGACAAATACAAGGAGATTAAAAGTATTCTAGATAAAAAATACATCAGAATTTCTGAAAGTTTAAAAATTTAAGAGTAAAACTGTAAAAATTTGATAATTTTATTAGAGATCAGTTGAAATCGTATCAATTCTAATTCAAAGCGTTCAAGATTGAACCATGGGAAAATTAAAAAAAAGTAAATTAGAAGCTCTCAAAGTTAAAAAATGTGAGAATATAAATTTTTAAATTGAATAATTTCATTACAAATTAATTTTTGAATGTTAAAGGTTCTAACATTTTATAATTCAAATGTGAAATTGATAACTAAATTAAATTCTAGAAAATTAATGTTTTTGAAATTTAACATTTTTAAATTTTGCTTACATTACAAAATTATTATTTAACGCTAAAATTCATTGATAAAAGACAAGAAAATTAAAAGTTTTTGCGATGAAAAATTTTACATCAGAAGCTTGAAATTTTATTATTTCTCATTAAAAGCGTTCATAATTGAATAATTTATTGTTGTAAATTTTGCTTCTTACATTCTAAAATTTTTATTTTTATTCTATAAAAAATTATTATTTAATATTGAAATTTGATTGATAATAGACAAAAAGTTAAAAAGTATTTCAGTTAAAAAATCTTGCATCCGAAACGTACAAATTTGAGAAATTTTAGAGTAAAATTTTTTTAATTTGACAATTTCATTAGTAATCAGTTCAAATCGCATCATTTCTAATTCAGAGCGTTCAAAATTGAAAATTTTTATTTCCAATTAAAGAATTTTTGAAATTTTATGATTTCTTATTAAAAACGTTGAATATTTAGTAATTAATGTTAATTAATGTTAAACTTTTGAATCTGAAAATTTTTCATTTCGAAACGATTAAAATTTAATAATTTGATATTGAAAAATTAAATTAAATGTTTTCAAGTCAAAGTTTTAGAAATTCTAGATTTTTAAATTGTTATTATATAAAAAATTATTCTTAAACATTGAAATTCATTCAAAAAAACAAGGAGATTAAAAGTATTTTAGTTGAAAAATTTTACATCAGAAGCTCTCAAAATTGAGAAAGTTCAGCGTGAAAGTTTTGAGATTGGACAATTTCATTTTACACTTCATTTCTTCTTCTTTTTCACTTTTTTCTTATCAACAATTTTATTTGGAATTGAAGAATCTGAAAAAAAAAATTATTTTTGATTAAAAGATTTTAAAATTAAATAATTTTTAATTTAAAACTTTTTAATCTAAATAACTTTTAATTTCGAAGTGATTAAAATGTGATAATTTGACATTGAAAAATAATATAAATTAACAGTATTTTAGTTCCCAAATTTTACAAGAAAATATTTGAAAGTTAAGAAATTTAAGAGTCGCATTTTAAAAATCGAATAATTTTAATAGAAATCAGTCGAAATTGTATAGTTTATAATTAAAATCGTTCAAAATTAATCCACAGAAAAATTAAAATTGATAATTGAAACATTCAAAAATAGTATAGTTGAGAAATCTCACATCAGAAACTTTAAAAATTGAGAAATTTTAGTGTAAAATTTTTTAAATAGGAGAATTTAATTTTTTACTTCATTTTCTTTTTTAAATTTTAAATTCAACAATTTCATTTTGAATTGAAGAATCTCGAAACTGAAATTAAAATTTCGAATATAGGACAATGTCAAAACGTTAAAAATGAAATATTTCTCTATTACAATTTTGATAATTAGATCAGTAAAAATTCAAAGGAATTGAAATTGTAATATTTGTAATTAAAATCTTTAAAAATTCAATAACTTAAAACTGAAAGAAAATTGTTCTAATATCAAGAAATAAATTCAAAAGATAAAGTTTTATCGATTTAAAAGTGAAATTATCCAGACATTTTTATATTTGAATTTCAAACTAGAACATTGAAAAATTTGGAACTGGAAACCTCAGAAAATTAAGAAACAAACAAATTATTTTTGAATTTTGGCTTTTGAAGAAAAAAAATTAATTTAATTGGAAATTTTCGAAATTATTTAATATAAACATGAAACGTAAGAATTATGAAACTAAGTCTTCAAAATTTTATTCATTTTAATCTAACAGTGAAGTGAAAAATCAATTAATAACATGAAAAGAACTATTCTATTTTTGGTTGAAAATTGATCTTTTTTTAATGAAAATTCAACAATTTGGTTAAAAATTGATATTTTTTAATATAAAAATTAAACTATTTGTTTAAAAAATTATTTATTTTGTGAAAAATTCGTCTATTGGTTGAAAATTAATCTTTCTGATTAAAAATTTACCTTTTTCGTTGGTATAGAATTAAAATATTCCAGTTAAAGATTCATAATTGTAGTTGAAAATTCATCAGTTTGGTCAAAAATTAATTTTTTTAACTCTAATTTCTACTTTTCCATTTTAGGTTGAAAATCGATCTTTTCTAGTTAAAAATTCAACAATTTGGATAAATATTTGTCTTTTTTTATTGAAAATTCAAAAACTTTGTAGACAATTGATCTTTTTTGTTTAAATTTAATCTCCTTGTTTAAACATTTTTCTTTTCAGTTAAAAGTTAAAGTATTCCAGATAAATATTTCTTCGTTTAGTTAAAAATTCATATTTTAGGTTGACATAAAATTACTTGTTTGAAATTTAAACTCTTTTGTTAAAAATTAATTTTGTAGTAGATTTTTCATCATTTTAATTAAAAATTATTGTGTTTGGTTAAAAAATGAGCTATTTGAGAAAAAAAGTGTATTTGCTTTTGATGAAAAGAAATTTTTTGCCAAAAATTTAACTATTATGTTGAAATTTTGTTTCTTTTTTGGTTGAAAATTATTTTTTTCTGAACTTTTTTTTTCTAAACTTTCACCTTTGGGCTAAAAATTTAAATATTGAATTTTTGATTTAAAAAATCATCCTTTTTATCAGAAAGTTCGTCTTTTTTATTTGGACATTGCTTTTTTGACTTTAAACTTAATTATTCATTTTTTCATTTTAAGTTAATCTTATTGTTTAAAAAATTCATAATTTTATTTAAATATTCATCTATTTTGAAATTTTGTTCTCTGCTATGTTAAAGGATGTTTCAAATGAAATAAAATAAATGTTTTGCGGCAAATAAAAATAAAATAAAATTATGAACAATAAATTAATATAAAATAAAAATTGTTTCTTGTTTCAGCAAAATCAGGAAAACTTACAAGACCTGTGATTGAGGCAATGAAACATCGATCAATTTTACATAGAAATCGGCAAAAAAATGACGAGGATAATATTTATGACAATTCGAATATTTTGCCGAAAACTGTAGCCAGAGAACGTCATTCTCGTCGATCTGGTCATGACAATGGCGGTTTTGATTCAGACTAATTTATTATTTTAACATAATTATTGTAATATTTTTCCAGGCTAGATGCTAATAATATGTGAATTTTTATTTTTTAACATGAAAAATATAAAAAATTTAAAAATATATTATTAAAGGAATTTTTAAACACTAGAATATTGTGCCCCTTTTTTTAGAAAAAAACTCTACTTCTTTTACAGATTTTAAAGAAAATATACGATTTATTAAAACTATTTAAATTTAAAGAAATACCTTTTTATTACAAACATGCTTTTAAGATTAATTTTAATCTCTTTATATACTTTCCAATTATTTGTTCTAAATAATTATAAACAAAAACAAAATAAAATAATAATTTCAAATAAGCGAGTTTTTTTATAGGTTTTTTATGTTTTTTTAGATTAAGTGGCAAAAATTGTATTAAACAACAAAAGGAATAGTGAAATTTTCAGTTAAAAAAGTAATTTCTTACAACAATAAACTAATTTGGAAGCCCACAGATGAATTTTCAACTAAAAAAGATAAATTCTCAACCAAAAATCTAATATTTGAAAATTTAGCCAAAAAAAGATTTTAATTGGAAACTAAAACATTTGAATTCAATGAAAAAAGTTAGATTTTATTCAAATAGATGAATTATAAACAAAAAATAGAATTTTCAATAAAGTATTGGAAATTTCAACGACGCTCAGTTGAATTTTCAATATAAATAGAAATTAAATTTCTACATAGAAGATTAATTTTCTACCAAAATCGAATACTTAAATTTTCAACAAAAGCAAAATTAATTTTCAAACAAAAGATTAATTTTCAAACAAGAAAAATAATTTCCTAACAAAAAATTAATTTTCAAGTCAAAATATAAATTTTTAAACAAGGAAAAGAACAACAAATTTTCTACCTTAGAAATTAATTTTGTAACCAAATAAATTTTCAATAACAATAAAAACGAGTTTTCAAAGAAATAGTTAAATTGTTAACAAAAAAATCATTTCAACCAAAAAGTTACATTTTTAAACAAAAGAAAATTTAATTTCAACGAACAGACAAATTTTCATCTAAATGGTTGATTTTTTAACTGTAAAGATAAATTTTCGTTAAAAAATGGAATATTTACATTGTTATCTAAGTAATTAAAGAAAAAATAATAATTACTAATGTTTCGCTTTCTTCACCAAAATAGTACTTAAATTTGCAACCCAAGAAGTAAAGCGGCTGAAAATTCGTCTTTTATGATATAATAATATTTCTTTTGTCTGCAAATTAATGTTTTTATTTGAAAATTTAGCTATTTTGTTGATAAATTCATTTTTTATTTTATTTTTTAAACAGATAATTTAATTGTTCCATTTTTAGTTAGAAATATATCTTTTAAATTGAAAATTCATTTCTATAGTTTCCTTTTTAGTTGAAGATTGAGTTATGTGGATTATGAAAATCGATCATTATTCTTTTAATACTTTGAAAAAAAATTATTTTTTTATTATAATAATGTATTTATACATTTTTATTTTTTAAATACTATTTAGTTAAATTTTAAAATCAATTAAATAGATTTGTACCGGTTTTATTATTTAATTACTTAGATTTTAAAAAGTCGAAAGTTATATCCAAATACACTATCGTGGAATTTTTTTTTTCCATGTTATGTAGACAAATTGTCAGCTTTATTCCGTCAGCACGTCGTGAGTCACGACGTGATACCAATTTTGGGATCTTGTCGTATTGCGTATGCGTGGCAGCAACAACTGGATTGGTTACCTTTGGCGCGCTTATTTAAAATGATTGAATGTACAAGAAAATTTGTATAACTTATAATTTACAGTTATAATTTATTAAAACTTTTATAATTGTTAAACCTAATTCTTTGATCCTAAAATACACTTGTTAATTGAAACTTAAAATAATTTTTTGTTTTTATCCCTCAAAAATAAATAATTCTCAAATAAGATTCTGATATTATTTATAATATATTTATACACTTTCCAATTATTATTTGTTGTAAACAATATTAACCATCATTAAAATTAAATAATCATTTCAAATAAGCGCGCTGACGGTAACCAATGAAGTTGTTGGCTCGACGCATGCGCAATACCGAAAAATCCCAAAAGAAGGGAGCACTAGGTCGTGGTCGTGGTTTGAAAACTCGCAGCGGCGCGGCGGATCGTCGAGCTTTTGCAGTTGTGTTTTCTGTCAAAGCTTTACATGAGCTTGGTTGGGAATTTTATACCTAACCAGTCATAATTTCAGATCAGTTAGTTTCTGTAGTTTTATTTATAGACACAGTTCTGCCAAGGATATAATTATCCTTTTAATCATCGAGCCGATGATCGCGTTAACAGTATTATCGTGTAAAATAAAATCGATTAAACGTCCTTTCTATCTTTAATCCTTCCAGTGTTTACAATAAGAGTTTATTAGTGTCAAATTGTGTTAAATTGTGTGCCGAAAATTCTACACAGTAGAATGACACTTCGGCAAATGCCTTGAAGATCGAAGATTTTTCGACAACTGGCTCAGCGCAAGGTAACTGCAACTTATTGCTATAAACTCTTTCGAAATGAAACCTTGGAAATTCCATCTGCACACGCAGATTTTACTGCGAAAACGCCCACTCACATTCTTCATGTCATTTTCAGTTTTATGCACAAAAAACCATGTCTAAGTCAGATTCGCCAAAATTGGTCACTGCGTTGTTCTCGTTCAAAGGGAGGAACAATGATGAGGTACATTTTTTTTGGAGCATATAGTTTTATAACATTATTTCTTAGCATATTAAGCTATGCAGGGTTTGGACTCACGTCACTATTAACAATGTTTGCCACTTTTCTTTAACAATACATGCCACTATTTTGAAGAAATGTCACTAATATCAGTATTTTCTTGTAATTGATTGCTACATTTAATCATTTTAGTTTATTCTTCCTAATTTAAAAGTCTAATGTTATATTTTTGCTTGGCAGATAATCTTTTTTAGCTGAAAATGATACTCTCTGGTTGAAAATTCAAATATTTTGTTTAAAAATCGTCTTTTTTAAAATTAAAAATGCAGCTTTTTAGTTCAACATTCGCCTTTTGGATAGAAAATCTGTCTAGTTTAAAAATTAATTTTTTGTTTTTGGAAGTTAATTCTTTTTAGTTAAAATAATATTTTTGATTCAGAATTTATCTGTGGGTAGAATGAATTTTTTTTTAATTAACATTAAATTTTTTGTTGGCCATTCCTTTTTTGGATAGAAAATATAAATAATTTGGTAAAAAATTAACTTTTTTTAAAGCGATATTTTTAATTTAAAATTTAACTGTTTAGTTGAACACTGTTCTTATTGCATAAAATTTTTTTCTTTTTGATAGTTCAGCTTTTGGTAGAAGTAATATTTTGTCATTAAAAATTTAACTATTTTGTTGTTGAAAAATCGTTTTTTGAATAGATAATTCGTCTGTTTCATTTATAAATTGATTCTTGTTGTTGAAAGAAAACAAAAATGATTATATTTCACAGAAAATTCATAATTTTTTAACAATTTTTAATTGCATTGGTGTTTTTACTCGAAAATTGGTATTTTTAATAAAAAATTATTGGATGTCAAAGAATATTTACAATTTACAAACAAAAATTATTAGATTTGAATTTTATCATTTTTATTTAAAGTAATACAATTTACAAGCTTGAACAATTTCGAATTCCATTAGTGTTTTTCCTCGGTAATAGACATTTCTATTAAAAAATTATTAGATTACAAAGTAGATACTTTTTTTTACCATTTTTAATTAATTTGGCGTTGAAAGTTTTTTTTCATCTCTTTTTGTTGACAATCTAACAATTTTGTTAAAAGTCACATTTTTTCATCGAAAATTCATCTTTTTTGTTAAAGATCCTTCTTTCTGGATACAAAATACGTTCTTTTGGATTGTAAATTCATCTTTTTTGATTGATAATTAATAATTAATTATTTAGAGTGAATCTCTTTTAGTGGAAAATTGTTTATTTTGTTAATCATTTGCTTTTTGGCTAGATAATTCATCTCTTCGGCTTATAAATTCATTTTTGTTGTTAAAATTTAGTAATTTTGAATGAAAAAGCCTACTACCATATTTTTAAATCAGAATTATTATCTTTTCGTTAAAAAATAAATATATTTTTAGATAATTTAACAAGCTTGTTAAAAAATGTGTCTTTTAAGGTCGAAAATTCAACTTTTTTCTTACAAATTCGTCTTTTTAAAAAGAAAATTCGTAATTTTTGATTGAAAATTCATATTTTTGGTTGAAAGTTAATTATTATGAATTTAAAAGTCTAATATTATATTTTTAATTCAGAATTAATCTCTTTTAGATTAAAAGTGAATTATTTTGTTAATAATTTAACTATTTTGCTGAAAATTTATCGTTTTTGGTTAGAAAATTGATGATTTGGTAAAAGTTATACTTTCTGGTTGTTGTGCATTTGTTTCTTGGATCAATACTTCTTCTGGTTTATAAAATAATTTTTTGGTTGAAAATTAATCCTTTTTAATGAAAAAGTCTATTATCATATTTTTTGTTTAGATTTGATCTCTTTTGGGTAAAAATTGCTTTATTTTCTTGAAACTTTCAGATAGAAAAAAAATTTGGATAGAAAATTCAACTACTGTGGTACAAAATGTAATTTTGTTGAAGTAATTCTTTTAAATTTAAAATTTCACTGTTTTATTAAACAAAGATTTTTTTATATCAAATTTGTGATTTTGGATTAAAAATTCATATTTTTTGTTTAACTTTAATTCTTTCTATTGAAATAATATTTATAATTCAGAATTCATCTCTTTTGGTAAAAGAATTCTTTTGTAAGTAAAAATACATTTTTTTGTTAAAGATTCTTTTTTGGATAGATAATTTAAATACTTTGAATTCAGAATTAATCTTTTTTGGTTGAAATTTAAATCTTTTTAATTGAGAAGTCTGTTTAAATATTTTTTGATTCAAAATATATCTCTTGGTTGAAAATTGATTTATTTTCCTAACATTTTTTCTTGAAAATTCGTCTTTTTGGATTGAAAATTAATCTTTTGGCAGAACTAATCTTTTTTATCTAAAATTTAATTGTTTTGTTGAACATTCGATCTTTTTCGTATAAATTTAATCTGATTGGTTGAAAATTCATCTTTTTGCTTTCAAAGTCAAGAAATTCTACTATTCCATTTAAAGATTTATAATTTTAGTTGAAAATTCCTCAGTTCGCTTGAAAATATCACTGTTTTTTTGAAAATTAGTTTATTTTTGTTCGAAAATTATTTTTTCCAAATTCTTCAAATCAATCTTCTTGGTTGAAAATTAATTTTGTCGTTATAAAAATTTATCTTCTATGTTAAGAATTTATCTTTTTGGTTGAAAATTCTCTTTTTTCTTTTAAAGGTTTATCATTTTCGTTAAAAAGTCATCTTTTTGGTTGAGAATAAAACTACTTGGTTGAAACTTAAGTTTTTTTGTTAAGAAATCATATTTTTGTTTAAAAATGCATCTATCTTTTATCAATATGTCTAATAATTTTACTAACATGTGCACTAAATTTTAAGTCTAAGAAGGTAAAATAAAAATTGATTTTAATTATTATTCAAATTCATGGACTTTAGACGCAAATGGCAGAAATGATTAATTAAGCTTTAAGTATTGTTATTTAATGAAACGTTGGTACTAATATATTTATGAACATCTTGTAATTTGTAATATAACTTGTCAAAGCTTTATATATTAAAAATATTAATTGAATCCCTGCTAGAAACTAAAAAAAATATTTTAGTTTTTTTAATATTCATAGCCATTTTTTTCTAGTTTTTTTTTTTTTATTCTTGCGACTATGCTATAGACCATATTTATTTATCTTTAAAGTGAGTCCAAGCCCTGGATGTAGTATTTTCGTTAATACGTAATTATTGATTTTTGCAGCTGTGCTTTAAGAAAGGAGATATTATAACTATAACACAGACTGACGATGGAGGTTGGTGGGAAGGGACTTTTCAAGAAAAAACAGGATGGTTTCCTTCAAATTATGTTAAGGAATATAGAATTCCAGGTAAATTTATCATTATTATTTTTATTTTATTGGCGATTTATTTTACGGGACGAAAACCTTAAAAACGAATTCGGCAACTCTAAAGAGAAAAAACAGCAAATTCACGATAGCGTGAAAAACGAATAATAATAAATAAATAATGAAAGATCAGTCTTTATTTTTAATTGTACATTTTCAATTTAAAAAATTAAAATTACAAGCGTTTGAAATTAAAGATTTTAGATAAATAAAACATTTTAAATTGTCAACTGTCAACACAAATTAATTAGTGATTTTTTAAATTAATTTGTAGTTTTAGTATTGAACATTTTTGTTTGCAATTGAATTATTTTCTTATGATAACACGGTTAAATTAAAAATATCAAATCATATCTATAATAAATTATTCAAAATATTATACGTGTTTTATGTTAGTCATTTTGGCTGTAAATTAGTATTTTCAAACAAGAAATTTTAAGCTCGTAAAAAAAATCTTAAAATTTCGAAGAATTTTTGTTTAAACAAAATTTTATAGCAAAAAAAAGTACAAGTTTTGTTCACAGTTTAGGTAAGCTAAATATTTTTAATATTATATTTGAAAGAAGATTTACAATTCCAAAAAATTGCATGCTATGTTTTTTCTTACATTACAATTAGTATTTAAAAAAAAAATTAAATTTCAAGGAATATTTACAAATTTTGAAGAAATTTTGATTATGTTGGTATTTTTAACCTGAATTTGGTATTTTTAAACAAAAATCATTAAATGTGCACACGATTTATAATACCAAAGTTTTTTTAAATTATACTATTCTTTAAAAATGTTGTGTTTCAGATGAATTTGGTATTTTAAAATAAAAATATTTAGATTCAAATCCAATCATTTTTATTTAAAATAATAGAATTTACAAGCTTGAACAAATTCGGATTGTGTTAGTGTTTTTCTTTGGAACAATACGTTTTTATAAAAAATGATTAGATTTGAAAGAAGATTTATGATTTGTTAACAATTTTAAATTAAGTTGGGGGTTTTAATTGAAAATTGGTATTTTTAAACAAAAATTATTCTAATTTGCACGCGATTTATAATTCTAATAAATTATTTAAAATTATACTATTTTAAACAAATTTATTGTAATTTTAATTTAAGAAATATTGGATTTCAAAGAATATTTACAATTTTCAACAAATTTTCGATATTTTAGTGTGTTTCAGATGAATTTGGTACTTCTAAACAAAAATAATTAGATTCAAATCCAATGATTTTTATTTAAAATAATAGAATTCACAAGCTTGAACAATTTCGGATTCTGTTAGTGTTTTTCTTTGGAAAAAATACATTTTTATGCAAAATTATTAGATTTTAAAGAAGATTCATAATTTTTTTTAGACAAATGTTAATTAAATTAGGATTTTTAATCGAAAACTAGTATTTTTAAACAAAAATCGTTATAATTTGCATACGATGTAGAATTCCAAACATATTGTTTAATTATACTTTTAAAAAAAATGTATGGTATTTTTAATAAAAAAATATTGAATTTCAAAGAATATTTACATTTTTTCAACAAATTTTCAGTATTTTGTGTGTTTCAGATGAATTTGGTATTTTCAAACAAAAATAATTAGATTCAAGTACAATGATTTTATTTAAAATAATAGAATTTACAAGCTTGAACAAATTCGGATTCTGTTAGTGTTTTTCTTTGGAAAAAATACATTTTTATGAAAAATTATTAGATTTCAAAGAAGATTCATAATTTTTTTTAAACAAACTTTAATTAAATTAGGATTTTTAATCGAAAACTAGTATTTTTAAACAAAAATCATTATAATTTGCATACGATTTAGAAATCCAAAAAAAAAAATTTTAATTATACTATTTTTTTAATTTATGGTAATTTAATATAAAAAATATTAGATTTCAAAGCATATTTACAATTTTTCAACAAATTTTCAGTATTTTGGTGTGTTTCAGATGAATTTGGTATTTTTAAACAAAATGAATTAGATTCAAATCCAATCATTTTTATTTAAAATAATATAATTTACAATCTTCAATTTCGGATTCTTTTAGTGTTTCAAAGAAGATAAATAATTTTTAATTACATTGGCGTTATTACTCGAAAATTGGTATTTTTAAATAAAAATCATTATACTTTGTATAAGATTTAGGATCTAATTTTGAATTATTATAATTTAAACTTCCAATTTTTAATAGTTTAAAATTTAACCTTTGAAAATTAAACGGTTGAAAAATGATGAAAATGGAAAATTATATTTTGAATTGTAATATTTTCATAATTTGTTTGTCGATTTTTTACACAAAAATATTATGCATTAATTCTGAAGTTAAGATATCAATTATCAAATATGTTGCCCTTGCATACATTTTCTATTATTTTAGATAATAGATACTATAAAATAAAAAAATCTTTTTAATATTAATGTTATATTTTAATTTTAAAATTTCAAAAGAAAAAAATCGTGTGCGAGTGTACATTTTTTAGTGAAAGTAAATATTTCTATGACTGAAATTGTTAAAGCAGTTTTTGTTAAGAAACCATTTTTTAAAGAAGTAACTATATTTTACAATTATCTATTTGTTTACAAAATAGGGAATCCCAGAAAAATAATAAAATTAACCTTTAATAAATAAGTAATTGTCAATATTTAAGCATTTTTAAAAATTAGCAAGAAGCAACAGTAAGAAAAAATCCAATTACAAAAACTGTTGTTGAAATATTATTCATTTTTCGCCAGTTTTAAGCTTTTTTTCATAATAATATGATAATATTTCAGTTATTTCATTTTATACATGTAAATTATTGAGTGTTTGAATTAAATGTAGAAAAAAGAAATTCGTTAATAAATTTTCCGAAAACTTGTTTCCTAGAACCGGGACACGCTTTAGTGAAACTTTCGCCAGAAAAGTCACCGCCCGAATTACCAGTTCATCAGAAACTCAATCGTGATATAGTATTAAAGGATATAATTGACTCAGAGAGGGCCAATGTTGCTGAACTCCAGGGTTTAGTAACAAACTTTTTACAACCTCTTGAGGCATCAAATATGTAAGTTCAATGATTTGAAAGCCATTTAATTAAATTGATTCCTCGAAAAAAAGTATTTGGCTGCTTTGATGATTAGGATTTTCTTGTCTAATAAATGAATATTTTTGATCAACTTTTAGATTAAAGAAAGAAGAATACAAGCAGTTAATTGGAAATATACATGAGGTTTTAGAGACTCATCAACGTCTTCTTTCAAATTTAGATAGTGCTTTGTTACAAGGTGCTGACGCACGAGTTGGAAATTTATTTTTGACGATTGCACCTCGTTTGAAATCGATACATTCGACTTACTGTAATTGTCATCCGCAAGCAGTTTGCATATTGGATCGTTACAGGTTATTATAAGAATTTTACAATGCATTAATTATCGCATCCATTTCAAATCAGGCGGTTCTTCTTTACTTTAAATCGCAGAATTTTTAATAAGAATTTTTAGAAAGACTTGTATTATTTAGAAAATATTTTACTTTTAAACAAAAACTAAAAAATAATGAATTTCGAATACCAAAATAGTTGAATTTTGAATTCTATAATATAAATTTCCCAGAAGAAAAAAATAATTCTCCAGAAAATGTTATAAGTTTCGATAAAATTGTTGAATTTTTAAGCCACAAAGATGTCTTTTCTACCAAACAGTTTATTTTCAATTAAAAAATATGAATTTTCAACAAAAAAGTTAAATTTCAGCCGAATGGTTGAATTTTCTACCCAACTAGTGAAATTTCAAGCCAAAAGGACGATTTTTCTACTAAATAGTTGCATTTTTGGACCAAAAATATAAATTTTCAAACAAATATTTGAATTTTTTACTAAAGAAAATCAATTTTCAATCAAAAATGGAATAGTTGTCTTTCGGTTGAAAAATTTAGTTTTCAACTGAAGAGATGAATTTTCAAGAAAATAAAAATGAATTTTTAACAAAATAGCCTTGTTAAAAAGATAAATTATCAACAAAAAATGTAATGCTAAGTAAAAAAGACTTTAATTTTAAATAAAAAACAGGTCAATTCAACAAAAAAAGAAAAAAATCGAATTTTCAAAAAAAAAATTAATTTTTAACTTTAGTTTTAAGATTTGAATAGAAAAATATAAATTTTCATTAAAAAACGTAAATTTTTTAATTTTCAATCCTTTTCATTTTTTATTTTAAAGTCAACTTTTTAGCTTGTAAATTTAAGTCGATTGTTGAGAAAAACATCTTTTGTGTGAGAAAATTAACTGTTTGTCTAAAAATCAACAATTTTGACTGTAAATTTGTATTTTCGGGTTAAAAATTGTAATGTTTGGTAGAAAATTCAATTGCTGAGCTCGAAATTAACATTTTTTGTTTAATTTTCGGGTTGAAAATTCACCTTTTTTGATGAAAATTTATATTTGGGATTCAGAACTCCATTTATATTCATAGAAAATTCATATTTTCTGGGTGAAAATTGAACAGCTCATTAATTTAGTTGAAAATGCAACTATGTGGTTAAAAATGTAACGTTTTTGTCGAAAATTCATATTTTCGGATTTAAAATTGACCTGTTCTTTTTTTGGTATTTTAAAGTCAATTTTTTCTTAATTCAACCTTGTTAGCTTGAAAACTTACGCCTCTTGTTGAAAAATTATATTTTTTATGGAAAAATAAACTATTTGTGGGAAATTATCTTAGTCGTTGAAATTTTATATTTTGGAATTTAAAATTTAAGTATTTTGGTAGAAAATTCATATTTTCGGGACGAAAATTCCACTATTTGGTTGAAAATTAAAATTTTTATCGAAAATTTTATATTTTGTGATTAAAACTCAACTCTTTTTTTGTTGGTTTTAAAGTCTAATGTTATATACCAAAAAATCCACTTTTTAGCTTCGAAACCGAAGTCTTTTGTTAAAAAATCATCTTTTGATGGAAGAATCAACTATTTGTTGAAAATTAACAATTTCGTCTAAAATTTATATTTTCGAGTTGAAAATTTAACTGTTTGCTAGAGAAATCATCTTTGTGGCTTGAACATTCAACAATTTTATAAAAATTTTAAAGCAATTTGTTTTAAATTATCTTTGTTGTTGAAAAATTATATTTTAGAATTTTAAATGTAAGTATTTTGATAGAAAATTCAACTTTTTTGTAGAAAATTCATATTTTAGGATTCAAAATTGACCTGTTCATTTTTGGAGATTTTAAAGTCGATTTTTAAAAAATAAATCCAGCAAATAAACTATTTGTTGGAAATTATCTTTGTTGTTGAAAATTTATATTTGGAATTAAAAATGTAAGTATTTTGGTAGAAAATTCATATTTTCGGGGTGAAATTCAACTGCTCATCAATTTAGTTAAAAATGCAACTATTTAGTTAAAATTTTAACGTTTCTGTCGAAAACTAAAAAATTTGTTTTCTTGTATCAATTTCTTAATTACGGATTCGCAATTTAACTTTAGGTTTATTGAAAAGTCAAATTTTGTCTAAAATATTCAAGTTTATAGTTTGACAACTCAAGTTTGTTGCTGAAAAATCATCTTTTTTTATTGAAAATTCAACTATTATGTCGAAAATTTAATATACTTTTTTGATAAAAATTTATATTTTTGATCTAAAAACTCACATATTTTGTAGAAAATTCGTCGTCTTAGCTTGAAATTTTACCAGTTTGGTAGAAAATTGAACTATTTGGCTGAAATTTAACTTTTATGTTGAAAAATAATATTTTTTTATTGAAACTTAAACTGCTTTGTGGAAAAGTCATATTTGTGGCTTAAAAATTTAACAATTTTATAAAAATCTGTTTTAAAAATGTATATTATGTGATTAAAAATTCAACACTTTTTTTGATTTTAAAGTCTAATGTTTTATTTTTTAAAATCAACTTTTGTGTAGAAAATTCATATTTTTGGATTCAAAATTCAAATTTTTAGCTTGAAAATTTACATTTTTCGTTAAAAAATCATCTTTTCATGGAAAAATCAACTAATTGTTGAAAATTAACTTAATTTAATTAAGTTTGCTAGAAAAGTCATTTTTTGTGGCTTGAATATTCAACACATTTATATTTTGGAATATTTTGTTTAAAAGTAAAATGTTTTCTAAAAAATTCAAGTGCTTTTTTTAATTGAGAATTCAACCATTTTGTCGAAAATAAAATATATTTTGACTTAAAATTTTATGAAACATATGGGACCTATTTTTAATTTGATAAAAATTAATTTAGATTATTAATTAAAGTTAATTTAAAATGAACTAATTGATCAAAATTTGATCATTTTATGACTTTACTCATAGAACCTGCCTGATTTAAAATGGATTCGAACAAATAATGAATAAATTTCGAAATGTCGAAATCGTTCCCCGAGAGAAGTTAAATTAATCTCTTTTATTTCACTACCAGGGACGAATTAAATGAATTTATGGAACGCAGTGGTGCTATAAGTCCCGGTATTTTAGTTTTAACAACAGGCCTTAGCAAACCTTTTCGTAGACTAGACAAATACTCAGCAATGCTGCAAGAATTGGAAAGGCACACGGAAAAAAACCATCCTGACAGAGGAGACACACAGCGCAGTGTTTGTGTCTATCGTGAAATCAATGTACGATGATTTTCTTGAGCTTTTTTTTCCCAACTTTTAATTTTCCCTCCTCGCCAAAGAAATTATCTAGCAAATTTTCCAACAAATATTTTCAGGAACAATGCGCATCGGCACGTAAACAGAGGGAACTTGCCCTCCAGATTCTTACGAGTGGAGTCAAAGGCTGGGAAGGAGAAGAGCTTAATTCTTTGGGTGATATTTTACACGTTGGTCCTGTGACTTTAGTCATGGGGGCTGAACGACGTGACCGATACTTTGTCCTTTTTCCCACAACTTTACTCGTTCTGAGCACAAGTTCCAGGATGAGTTCGTTTGTATACGAGGTATTTCATGATAAGTTTTTTTTTTTACCCAAAATCTCGAAATAGTTTTATCATTTAATCACTTTTTTTCGTTTGGAGAGAACTGTTTTTATAATTAATAATTTAATTATTAAGTCAACTTGGGCATAAAATGTAATGGGAAAATTAAATTTAATTTCATAGTAAAATTGCTAAAGTATTAAAAATCAACTTGAATGTTCATTTAAAATTTTGATTTTTTCCTCTATAAATTAAAATAATTTTTATTTACTGTTTAAAATATATCATAAGGAAATATCTAAGAGGAATTCAGTTTAATAAATGATCGGTACAAAGAAGGATGATACTTTAATTAAATTAGGTTTAATATGAAACTTTTTGCATTTTTTAATAATAATATTCAATCTGTTTGCACAAGTTTTAAATTTTCCTCAAACAAATGTACAAATTTATTCCTCTTCTTTGGTTGACTTTAACTGTATTTCATTTAGAATCAAATAAATTTCGTGGCTGAAATATCAAATGATATTTTTGATTGAGAATTCATTTTTTTATTTAAAAAAATAATTTTTTTTGGTTGAATATTCATAATTTTAGTTGACACATTAGTCGAAAATTTAACTATTTTGTTGAACATTCATCCTTTTTACAGAAATTTAACTAATCGGTGAAAAATTCTCCTTTAACTGTTTTGTTAAAAATGCCTTTTTTTCGTTTGAAAATTTATCTTGTATAGTTAAAAAATCATGTATTTTTGTGAAAAATTGTCTTTTTAGTTTGAAAATTCATCTCCTTAGTTAAAAATTTAATTGCTTGGTCAAACATTAGGGTTTTTGGCTTGAAGATTCATCGTTTTAGTTAAAATTCCTTTAGTTAAAAATTTTGTTTTTATTGTTGAGGATTTATTTTTCTATTTGAAAAGCAAAGTATTCTATTTTCCAGTTCAAATTCAACTATTAGGATGAAATTTAACTTTTATGTTGAAAAATAATATTTTTTAATTGAATCTTAAACTGCTATGTAGAAAAGTCATATTTGTGGCTTAAAAATTCAGCAATTTTCTAAAAATCTGTTTGAAACATGTATATTTTGTCATTAAAAATTCAACTCTTTTTTTGGTTTTAAAGTCTAATGTTTTATTTATTAAAATAGGAATTTAAAATATTGTAGATGGTATTTAATTATTTTATTTCTTCAAGCCTATTACTATTAATTTATTAATAAATTAATAATGTTAATTACTATTAACCTATTATTTTTACCTTGAAATTTAATTATTTAACTTATGGTTGACAATTTACCACTTTCAGTAAAAATTGATTTATTCGTGTTTGAAAATTCAATTATTTCAGTTGAAGATTCATTGTTTTGGTTGAAAACTCTAATGTTTGGTGTAACATTAATTTTTTAACTAACAATCTTGCTCTTCCATTTTCGGTTGAAAATTAGTATTTTTTTAGTATAAAATTCAACTATTTCGTTCAAAATTCATGTATTTTGCAGAAAAATTATATTTTTTGGTAGAAAATTAATCCTTTTTATTTAAAAGTTATTCTTCTTGATTAAAAATTAATCTTTTTGGTTGAAAATTCAAGTTATCCAGATATATATTTATAATTTTAATTCAAAAATGATTTCTTTTAATATATAGTTACTTTGTTGAAAATCAATTTTTTAACAACTTTTTTATTTTCGGTTGAAAATTGATCTTTTTAGTTCCTTTTCTGTTAAAAATGTAATTATTCCAGTTAAATTTTCGTAATTTTAATTGAATAATCATCTCTTTTTCAAAATGTAATTACTTTGTTGAAAATCATTTTTTTTAACTCAAACTTAACTATTACAGTAGAAAATTTAACGAGTTTGCTGAAAACCCATTTTTTAAAATTAAGAATTAGAATATTAACGAAAAATTCAACTACTCTAGGTTTGTTTGACAATCGATATTCTTTATTTAAGAATAAAACTACTTGTGTTGAAAAATTCACCTTTTTTGTAGGTATGAAATTTAAATCTTCCACTTGAAAATTCATCAGTTTGGTTAAAAATTAATTTCTTCGAATGAAATTTTAACTATTTCATTCTTAGTTGAAAATTCAACTTTTCTAGTTTCAAATTCATGAGTTTAAATGAAAATTCGTCTTTTTTAATTTAAAATTGAGCTATTTCGTTGAAAATTGATGTATTATTTTTAAATCGAGCTTTTTGGTAGAAAATGATCTTTTTCTATGAAAGTTAATCACTTTGTTTAAAAAATTCTTGTTTTCTGTTTCAAATTTAATTATTCCAGTTAAATATTTTTATCATTTTAGTTGAAAATTCGTTCTTTTGTGTTGGAAATAAAATTCCTTTGTTTAACGTTAAACTCTTTTGTTAAAAATTAATTGACTAAAAACTTATATTTTCTTTCGATGAAAAGGAATTTTTTGCCGAAAATTTAACTATTTTGTTGAAATTTGATAAAGATCTATCTCTTTTATTAATAATGCAATATTTTTACTTAAAATTATAAAGAGATTAAAGTATTTTAAATTGTATTTAATTCAGTACCAGCATTAATTTAATGATTTAAATGTTTATTTGTTGTTGTTTTTTTTTTTGGCTTAAAATTGATACTATGTAGGCCTTGAATTTACCATTTTACAGAGCGTTCAAATCTTGAATTGGAAACTAAGGTGATTTTATTTGTTCTAATATTACTTTTCAATAGGGAAAACTTCCACTGACTGGGATTCACGTCGTTCCACTAGAGAATACAGAAGAAATCAAAAACGCTTTTGAAATATCAGGTAAGCGATCATTATTTTGTTATTAGTAATCAGTTTTTAAAGGCCTTTTTTCCCGTTTTTTAATGTTATCAGGGTGGCGACTTGACCGGGAATTTAATTGAAACTCGGGAATTTACTTCTGATCGCAGAAAAATTCAAGTAATTTATACTTTATATATATAGGCGCAGATTTTTTTTAGATTACCTCAGTTTACTCTAATTAAATCATAATATACTATATTGAATGTTTATTATTTTTCGTTATAGGAAAAACTTGTTGCAATTTTTTTCGCTACAACAATTATTTTCTCCATTCTTTTCAAAAAATGCATTTATCGCTGTTCGCTTGCTCTTAATATATTCTTAATTGGAACAGGGAATTTTAGAAAATAGTGGTTTTTATTTTAGGACAGGGAGTTTTCGTAAAGAAGTATAATTTCACTTGGAACAGGGAATTTTTTAAATTGAATGTTCAAAGTCAGAATTTGTCAGAATTTGAAATTTTTGTTGTTGTAAATTTTAGATTAAAAAAACTACTTTAAGAAGTTTTTCGTGTAGAAACAGTATTTCAAAGCAGAAATATTTCTGCATTTAATAGATTTAAAAAAAAATGTTTGTTCGCGAATTCATATTTTTTTTAGTTAAAAATTAAACTGCTTGGTTAAAAGTTAAATTCTTTTGTTAAAAATTAATTTTTTCGATTGAAGATTCATAATTTTGATTGAAAATTCAGCTCTCGTTGAAAATGTAACTACTTTGCTAAAAAAACAATTTTTTAAGCAAAAATATAAATATTCCAGTAGAAAAAATTAACTATTTTGCTGAAAATCCGTTTTTTTTTTTTTTTTTTGCTAAGAATTAGATTTTTAACTGCAAATTTAACCATTCTACTTTTGGTTGAATATTTATCTTTTTTTTAATGAAAACTCAACTATTTGCTTGTATATTGATATTTTTAATTTATAAATTATTAATAAATTATTAATTCATCTTTTTGGTATAAAATTAAACTATTCCAGTTGAAAATTCGTAAGTTTGATTAAAAATTAGTTTCTTCACCTTAAAATTTGAATGTCCATTTTTTGTTGCAAATCGATCTTTTCTTGTGCCAAATTCAATGAATTACTTGGTTGAAAGTTAAACCCTTTTTTTAAAATTATTATTGTTTTTAAGATTTATTGTTTTCATGAAAAATTCATTTCTTTGTGTGAGATATGAGCTATTTTATTGAAAATGTCATTTTACTTTAAAAGAAAAGGAATTTTTTTATTTAAAATTTTTTATTTAATTTTATTTAACCAATTATCTTTGGTTCATCATTTATTTTTTGACTAAAAATTCAAGTATTCAGTTTTTTTGTAGAAATTGTTGATGTAAGTTGTTGGCTTAAAATGATCTTCTATAGTTAAAATTTTTTTTGTAGAAATTAATATTCTTGGTTGAAAATTCAACTTTATGGTTAAAAATTCAACTATTTCAGTTAAAGATTTACAATTTTAGTTGAAAATGCATCAGTTTGATTAAAAATGTAATTATTCTTTTGAAGGTTAGTTTTTTCTTCTTGCTTGAAAGTTTTTTTTGTAGAAATTAATTTTTTTAACTAAAAATTTAACTGATTTCAATTAAATATTCTATATTTTCAGCTAAAAATTCCTCTGTTCGGTTGACTTTTTTTTTTAAACTTAAAATTTAATTATTTAAGTTTTGATTGGCAATTTATATTCTTTAGTAAAAATTAAACTTTTTCCTTTGAAAACCTAACTATTTCAGTTGAAAATTCATTGCTTCAGTTGAAAACTCATCCTTTTGGTTTTAAATTCAACTGTTCCGGTTAAAGAATCATCATTTTAGTTTAAAATTCATCATTAAGGTTAAAAATGGAACTATTTTCTTTAAAATCCGTATTATTTAAATTAATTTTTTCAACTAAAAGTTTAACTGTTCAAGTATTTGTTACTTGTTACTAAATCTTTTTGATTTTGTTGAAAAATATTTGTAATTGTTGATGTTTTATAATTGCAAATAAAAATTCATTTCTTTGGTTAGAAAGGTTTGTTGATTGACGTTTTTTTAAAAAGAAAAATTAACTATTATTCCAGTTGAATATTTCATAATTTTATTTAAAAATTCATCTCTTTAGTTATATATTCATTTTTTGTCTAAACCTTTTTTATTCACTTTTTGCTTGAAAAATGATATTTTTCGTTTAAAATTCGTATTTTTTGGTAGAAATTAATCTTCATGGTTGAAAAAATCTTTTTTGTATAAAATTTAATTTTTCTAGTAGAAGATTCATCATTTCAGTAAAAATTCATCTTTCTGGTTTCAAATTTAACCTATTCCAATTGAAAATTCCATATTGAAATTTAAAAATTCATCTGTTTGGTTAAATATTAAATTTTTAACTAGAAATTAAATTATTTAAGTTTTGATTGACAATTGACCATTTTTAGTAAAAATTTACTTTTTTGTTTTTAAAAATTCAACTAAATCAGTTAAAAAATCATTGCTTTAGTTGAAAACTCTTATGTTTCGTTTGAAACTTAATTTTTTTACTAAAAATTTTACTATTCCATTTCTGGTTGATAATTATTATTTTGTCTTTCTTATTTAAAAATTCAACTATTTCGTTAAAAATTAATGTATTTTTGCGCGAAGAATTGTACTTTTTGGTAGAAAATTAACCTTTTTATTTGAAAATTAATCTTTATAATTAAAAATTTATTGTTTTGTTTGAAAATTGAAGGGTTCTAGTTAACTATTCATAATTTTAGTTGAAAATTCATCTTTTCGGATTAAAATTTAACTAATCCAGTTGAAGATCCATAATTTTATTGGGATATTCATTGCTTTGGTTGAAAACTGCACTATTTTTGTGAAAATCCGTTTCTTTTGTCATTAAAAATTATTTTTTTTTAACTAAAAGTTTACAAATGTTTCGTTTTTATTGGTAATTGATATTTTTTAGTGGAAAAGTTAAGTATTTGTTTCAAAATTTATTTATTTTGCAATTATTTGCTCTGTTTTGTTAAATAATGTTTAGAATGATCATCACTTTGCTTGAAAATGTTACGCTTTTGTTTATAGTTTTTTTTAAAAGTTAGTTTCTGTTTGTTGAAAATAGTTTTTTTAACTGAAAATTTAACATATTCCAATTGATAATTCCATATTTTTTTGTTCGGAAATTCAACTATTTCAGTTGAACATTCATGGTATGTTTTGTTTAAAATTGACTTTTTAAATTAAAAATGTTTCTAATAAATTTTCGGTTAAAAAGTATTATTTTTTAGTTTAAAATTCAACTATTCGGTTTAAAATCTGTCTTCCTTAATTAAAAATTCATGTATTTTGTTGTAGAATTGTACTTTTTGGTCAAAAATGAATCTTCATGATTAAAAGTTATTATTTTTTGTTGAAAAATCAAGTTTCCAGTTAAATAATTTTAATTTCAGTCGAAAATACATCTTTGTGGTTTAAAATTCATCGTTTTAGTTGAAAATTCATCAGTTTGGTTAAAAATTAATTTTGTTCACTGAAAATTTAACAGTTCAATTTTTAGTTCAAAATTCATCAGCTAACTGAAAACTTAACTGTTAAATTTTGAGTTATAAATTGGTCTTTTCTAGTTCAAAATTAAACAATTTGGATGAAAGTTGGTCTTTTTCAACTGAAAATTCAACTGTTTTGTTTTGTTGTTTAAAAATTCTTCTTCTCGTTTAAAAATTCAAGTATTCCAGATGAATATTTATCATTATAGTTTAAAATTCATCTTTGAGGCTGGAAACAAAATTATTTGGTTAAAAGATTAACTCTTTTGTAAAAAATTATTTTTTTGGTTGATGTTTTATCATTGTTATTAAAAGTTAAATTCTTTGGCTGAAAAATGAGCTGTATGATTGAAAACGTGTTTTTTTCTTTCGATGTTTTTTTATTGAAAATTATATCACTTTAGTTAAAGAGTCATCATTTCAATTAAAAATTTAACTTTCTGCTTTAAAATTCGACTATGTTAGTTAAATATTTATTATTTTATTTGAAAAATGTAACTGTATTTTTAAAATTTATATATTTTTTTGTTAAAAATTAGTTGTTTTGTGTAAATTAATTTTTTTTCAACTCCACAGTTGCAGTTGAAAGTTTATCTGTTTGATTTAAAAATTCCACTATTCCAATCGAAGATTCATAATTTGATTTTAAAATTAATTTATTTTGAAATTGTTTGCTGTGCTGTGTTAACCGAAAAGTTTGAAAACCCGGGAATTCCTCGAATCGCCACCCTGTTTATTTATTTCGATGGTAGAAAATAATATTTCTATTAGCTATTCGATTAAAAAAAAAAAGAAAAAAAAATTGCTCCTTAATGCTATTTATCCAGGTCCAATGATCGAGAACATAATAGTGTTCTGCAGCCATAAAGAGGATCGACAACAGTGGATTGACCTTCTCTCGCAAGAGCAGGGTCTTGGTCTCTTGCGCTCACCGACACTGATGCCCCATGTGAGTTGCACCCATCCTCCCTTCACTCGGCTTTCGCGCTATTATGCCCGACTCGTGCGCAAAAAGATAATCCATCCCGAGTTACTGAAGAAACTTCTTTACTTGCAATACATTTATAAGCCCGATCTGAGTCGAGTAAAGATGAGAAAGTGCACCGTCACCTACAATATTTATCCGAGAAACAGTCAAGACTACCGATCAGAAACTAGTTCGCTAGCTTCCAACTGTGAGATGATAAATGTCGAAACAAAGAAGTTGCAGCAGCAGCAGCGACCCTTGCACAAATCCACACTGCTGCTCGACGTTCGATACGTCCTCGAAGATTCTCCCCTCGAGGCGCAAAAGCTCTATCTCCCTCCAACCAGTTCCAGTTCACTCGCGATCCAAAATCCGCCAATTAGGGACAGTCGTTTTTCCCTCGAAGCCAGCAAAAGTCTACCAGCCACTGTCACATCTTCGCAATGTTTCCAGTCGAATCTCGATGCGACGCAGTTTCGCGACAACGAGAATTTGACGGAAGCCGTGAGTCTCCGATTTGGCGGCGATGAGAGAGACCGGAAAAACTGGAAATCCTTGGACCAGAGGAAGGCTGAGCCGAGTGACGAGTTGTCGTCGAGATCTTTCCACGAGATGGCTGCCGAGTCGCGATTAATGCCAACGACGAGTCTTCGCTCGTCGGATTCCGGGATGGCTGACAGCTGTCACTTTAATTCCTCCGAGATCAACTCTTCCTACAAATCGTCGTCATCTTACTGTCGGGGAAAATACGCGGACCCGGTGCGGACATCACACAGTGAGAGTGAAAACGACGAGAAGAAATTTGAGTATCAGTGTATTTGTAGTTCGCCGTTTGGCTCGACGCCGCGGGAAAGTTCCGTTTCGTCAGCGGCGCTCGATTTTAATACGGTTGTGTCCAGGTGGGATTTGGCCGAATCGAGTGTTAATGGTGAGCCGATCTTTGCTAATGATGAGACTTTGCGGGAGGAGGAGGAGGAGGAGGAGGAGGATGATGAGGAGGAGGAAGAGGCTGCTTTTTCCGAAATTCCTCCCGACGATAAGATGATGAGGCACAAGCGTTTTACTCAACCGGTTCCGGCCTCGCATCAACCGGGGAAGAGAGTTCATAGAGGCGAGGCTCGAGAGAGAAAAGAGAGTGAGAATCATCCGCAGGGAAATGAGGTTTACACTTCGGGACTGTACGCACATTGGTGGCTCAAGAAAGCGATTCCATTGCCCGAGACGACGGATGAAGGCAAGCTTCCATAGCATGGCTGTTGTTTTTCTTTTCTTTTCTTTTTTTTTCATTGAATCAATAACATGGCAGATTGATTTCGCTACTAATTATTTATTTACAGACTTTACAATCCGAATTGATCTCCAAACGGGGGGCGTAGAATGATTTTGAAACGAAAATAGGGGCTCAGATTCTTTAGGGTAAAATTAATGTAGGTATATTGGCCACCTGCTGACAAAAATCCGAACTAGAAAGAGTAGGTACGATTTTAAATATGCATTTTAATTTGTGTATAAAAGTGTTTTTAAATATTTTTATTTTTTATTTTTAGGTATTTCTAAAAGATTATAAAATTAAATGGACTTATTTTGAAGCAAAAATGAGCTCAAAGTAAATTTTTATTATTTTATACATGCAATATTTACTATTTAAAAATCTGATCTGAAAGTTAGGTTAGACTTCGTATTTAAATTCCAATCGTCTGTTATTCATATTCTTTGCATAATATGGATACAATTTGTTGCCATATATATTAATTAAAGTTTACTTGAGCCTAAAGTGCTTTTAAATTTACGTAAAGTAGTGAAATAATTGTGTTTTTTTAACCTATTTGACAAAAGTGTGTTTTTTACTGTATAAGATGGAAATTTCATCTAAAACTATTTGTTTTTGATGAAGATTTGTTTTTAGTATCCATTAATTGTTTTATACGTCACAAAACAATGGTAAATACAGTTTTTATGCCAAAATTAAAATACATGTTTAAAATGGTACCTACTCTTCCTAGTTCCAATTTTTGGCACTAGGTGGCGAAATGGTAGACCCCCATTTCCAACACGATATTTCTCAGATTTCTGGTCAAAATATATTCAATTTTCGATTTTTTAATGAAAAAAACAGATGGATTTTCTACGAGATCAAATGAATTTTTAACTGAAAAAGATGAATTGACAAGAAAGTAGTTCGATTTTCAGCATGCGGAGAATATTTAAGTCAAAGGAGAAATTTTCAACAAACGAGTTGACTTTTTCACCAAGAAAGAAATTTCGGTCAAGAAAGAGAAACAAATTAAACAAATTGTTGAATTTTCAACCGCAAAATATTATTTTTCAACAATAAAGTTTATTTTTAACTAAATAGTGAAATTTACCACTTAAAAAGATGAATTTTTAACCCAAAAGGACGAATTTTCAATAAACAAAAAAAGAAGAGTTGAATTTCCCACCAAGAAAGATATTTTAGTCAAGGAAGAGAAAACAAATGTAACCAATTGTTGAATTTTCTACAAGACTGTTGAATTTTCTACAAAATAGTTGAATTTTCAACCCCAAAATATTATTTTTCAACAAAAAAGTTAATTTTCAACTAAAAAGTTAATTTTCAGCTAAATAATGGAATTTTCCGCTTAAAAAAATAAATCTTTAGTCCAAATAGACGAATTTCCAGCAAAAGGGTTGAGTTTTCAAGCTGAAAAATCGAATTTTAAAAAAAACCTTTTGATTTTTGTACTCAAAAAGATAGATTTTCTACAAAAGGAGATGACTTCTTAACAGGAAAAAAAAACAGATTTGCAATAAAATGCTTGAATTTTCAGTCTGTGGAGAAGTCAAGAAAGAAAAAAAGTCATATAAATTGTTGAATTTTCTACAAAACAGTTGAAGTTTCAACCTGAAAATATTATTTTTCAACAAAAAAATAAATTTTTAACTAAAAGTGGAATTTTTCGCTAAAAGAAATAAATTTTAAACACAAAAAGAAGAATTTTCAACGAAAGGGTCGAGTTCTCAAGATGAAAAATCAAATTTTTTAAAAAAGCTTTTGATTTTTGAACCCAAAAGATAGATTTTCTACAAAAATAAATGAATTTTTAACTCAAAAAGAAGATTCTTCAACAAAATAGTTGAATTTTCTGCCTGAAGAGTATATTCAAGACCAAAAGACAAATTTTCAAAAAAACGAGTTGACTTTTTCCACCAAGTGATATTATTTTGTCGAGAAAGAAACAATTTAACTAATTTCTTAAAATTTCTACAAAGCAGTTGAATTTACAACCCGAAAATATTATTTTTCAACAAAAAAAGTTTATTCTTAACTAAATAATGAAATTTCGCGCCTACAAAGAGTATTTAAGCTAAAAACACTAATTTTCAACAAAAGGGTTGATATTTCAAGCTAAAAAGTCAAATTTAAAAAAAATTTGATTTTTTATCGCGAAATGATGGATTTTCTATAAAAGCAGATACATTTTTCACCCAAAAAGACCATTTGCCAACAAAATATTTGGATTTTTAGCCTGCAGAAAATATTTATTAAAAAAAAAAACTAATTTTCAGTAAAGGACTTGAGTTTTTCACTAAGAATGATTTTTCAGTTAAGAAAAAAAAAATAATCAAATTGATGAATTTCCAAGGCAACAGGACAAATTTTCTACAAAACAGTTGAATTTTCAATCGGAAAATATTATTTTTCAAACTACAAAGATTTTGATTCAAAGTAGAAAGATGAATTTTCAACTGAAGAGATAAATTTTTCACCAAGAAAGATTTTTCTGTCAAGAAAGAACAAAAAATAAACTAAGTTGATGAACTTTTTACAAAATAGTTGAGTTTTTAACCCGAAAATATGATTTTTCAACAAAAAAGTTCAGGTTTAACTAAGTAGTGGAATTTTTCGCCTAAATAATGATAATATAAAAATATATAATAAAAAATAAATAATAGTTCCTGCTTTAAGTTTTCTACTATTTTTTCCTACTGAAAAGACTAATTCCCAACTAAGAAAGAGTTTTCAGGCAATAATAATAAAAAAAAGTTTTAAAAAATTGTACCAAAAAGGCGAATTTTCTACAAAACACTTAAATTTTCAACACGAAAATATTATTTTTCAACAAAAAAAGTTAATTTGTAACTAAATAGTTAAATTTTAAGCCTACAAAGATGAATTAGATGAAATTCCTTTCAATATTTAACTTGACTTTTCCACCAAGAAAGATTTTCCAAAGAAAGAAAAAAAATTCAACTGTTTTGAGGAATTTTTTAATAAAAAAAAATATGAATTTTCAAATAAAAAAATGTTAATTTTCAACCGAATCTTTGAATTTTTGATCAAACGAGATAAAAATTTCAACTGTATAGATGAATCTACATCCAGAAAAATAAATTTTTTACAACCGAAAAGTTGAGTTTTATGCCAAATAAGTTAAATTATCATTCCAGAAATATTGATTTTCAACCAAGAGGATTAATTTTAAATCATTAAATATAAATTTTCTGCTAATGCTTACATTTTCATCCAAATGTTGAATTTTTAACTAAGAAAGTTATGTTTTCAAACAAAAGATTAAATAGTAAATACTTCTACCAACAAAGATTAAAATTTTAAATAATAAAACTATTAAATGCAACAGAAAAGACAAATTTAAAAAAAATAGTTGAATCATCAACCAAAACAGATTAATTTTCAACTAGTGGCATTTTTAACCAAAAGGGATGAATTTTCCTACCGAAAAAGCAAATTTAGAACTAAGAAAGATTTTTAAGGCAAGAAAAACATTAATATTCAAATATAAGTATTATTTTTCAACAAAAAAGTTAATTTTTCACTAAATATTTGCACTTCGACCAAAAGAGAGAAATTTTCCAACCGGTAGAGATGAATTTTAAACCAGAAAAATACATTTTTTACAAAATATTATAAGTATCAACCAAGTAGTTTAATTTTCAACCAAAATATATAAATTTCCAGCAAATACATAAATTTTCATCCAAATTGTAGGATTTTCAACTCACAAAATTATTATTTCAAACATAAGATGAAATAGTAAATACTTCTACCAAGAAACATTTAAATTTTAAATAAAAAAACTGTAAAATTCAACAAAAAAATACGAATTTAAAAAAAAAATAGTTGAGTCGTCAACCAAAACAGATTAATTTTTAACCAAAAGGGATGAATTTTCCTACTGAAAGGCCAAATTTGCAAATAAAAGTTGTTTAGGTTTTAGGTTTATTTTTTAACAAAATAGTTGCATTTTTGACCAAATGGAGAAATTTTCTAACCGTAGAGATGAATTTTCATCCATAAAAATAAGTTTTTTACAAAATATTGCAAGTATCAACCAAGTAGTTAAATTTTCAAAAAAAAAAATTTGAGTTTGATACCAAAAAAAGTTTAGTTTTCATTCAAGAAGATCAATTTTCTACCAAAAAATATAAATTTTTGGCAACTACATAAATTTTCATTCAAATGTTCGAATTTTTAATCCAAAAGAACTAATTTATTATCAAAAAAGGAGAATGTTAAAAAAACAGTTCAATTTTCAACCAATTAATTAAATTTTCAGCAGCAATGTAGACTTTTCAACCAATAAAAGTTAAGTTTCATATTTTCTCGTTAAGTTCTATTAATTTAATTTAATTTTGAGGGAAAAGGCGAGGAAAATGGGAGGGTTCTTGAAAATAGGAAAAAAAAGAAGAATTTACAACAACAACAAAAATAGGAGAAAGAGTGTGAAGTCTGTTATTAAATTATTATTGTTATTATTAATATTTTATATTATCAATATCATTGTCTACATCATATTTTATATATTATTATAATTATATTATGATTCTTCATTGTCATAAATATTGCTTTTCGATTTCACAGCCATGTTGTGGGAAGTACGCTTTTGCTTTGTCCATTCATTACTAACCATATCGATATTATTATTTAATTTTTATTGATTCATCGAGGGACCTTGTGCCGAATTTTGAATGTGATAGATTTTTCAATCATTAGATGATATGCTTTCTTAGATTGGTAGGGTCTTGACTTAGAGAATTTTGTTCCGATTTTCAAGCATTTTCTGTAGATAGGGCCGTGTTTCCCTTTAGTGTTTAAGGTGTCGCGAAATTTCATTCTTGAATATAATCTGTGCTTTTCTTTCTTTTTTTTTTATATATACCAGGCGACCAATCAGCCGAACGTGAAGCAGTTTCAGCAAGTAGTGGAAATTGGTCTATCTCCAGGTATTAAGACGCCTTGGAGTCTTGCTTCTTTACGACCAGCCCCTCCTATTTATACAATTAAATCTTTTGGAAAGTCAGATTCAACCGAGAGTTGTAAGTCAACGAAATTGTGCAGTGAGTATTACAGTTTTAATTTTTTATTTCAGAAAAACTCCCCGGGGATTTAAGTTAAAAATCAGGGGGAAAAATCACTATTTTGATCATTTTTGTCAATTTAGAAAAATTATTTCGACACAAAGTTTCATCTTCAAAATTTTGGAAAAAGAAAGTAAATCAAGGAATTTTTTTAAAATTATAATATAATATTTTTTGTTGCACTTTGCGTTGCGAATTTATTTATTTTTTAGTTAAAAATTCTGATTTTTAGCGGAAAAATTAACTATTATATTGTTTGTTGAAAATTGATATTTTTTCCCACAATTTGTTTAAATATTCATATTTTATATTTAAAAATTTAAGTATTTGTTTGAAAATTTATGTACTTCAAAGAAAATGCTTCTTTTTTTTAGGGCATTAATCAGTTTGGTTGAAAATTAATTTCTTAACATTAACTATTCAAGCAATTAATTTCTAAAAATTAACTATTCAAGCAGAAATTTTTACGATATTACAGAAAATACATTTTTTGTTGTTGTTAAGTATTGATGTTTTTAAAGGAAAATTCAACTATTCTATTTTTGTTTGAAAATTGATATTTTTTATTTAAAAATGAAACTGTTTGTTTGAAAATTTATGTACTTTGTGGGAAAATCCTTCTTTTTTTGTAGAAAATTAATCTTTATAGTTGAAAATTAATCTTTTTTCTAGGTATAAAAATTTAAATATTCCAGTTGAGAATTCATTAGTTTGTTTGAAAAATAATTTCTTCGACTTAAATTTTAAATGACATTTTTTATTTGAAAGTTTATCTTTTCCAAGTTCAAAATTCAACAATTTCGATAAAAATTTGTCTTTTTTAATTGAAAATTAACGTAATTTGTTTAAAAAATTAAATATTTTAAATAAAATATTTATCGTTTTAATTGAAAAATATTCTCTTTCAAAAAATGTAATTACTTTGTTAAAAAACAAATATTTTAACTAAAGATGTCATTATTTAGGTATAAAATTTGTTGCTTTTAACAGAAAATCCATTTTTGTTCTTCTTAAGTAATTAGATTTTTAACGGAAAATTCAACTATTCTATTGTTTGTTGAAAATTGATCTTTTTTGCCAAAAATTTGGTTGAAGATTCATATTTTATATTTAAAAATTAACTGTTTGAAAATTTATGTAGTTCAAAGAAAATTTTTCTTTTTTTTTTTAGGAAATTAATCTTAATGGTTTAAAACTCAAGTTTTTGTAGGTATAAGATACAAATTTTCCAGTTGAAAATTCATCAGTTTGGTTAAAAATTAACTTCTTTAACTCAAATTTTAACTATTCCATTTTTCCTTAAAAATTGATATTTACTAGTTAAAAGTTCAATAATTTGGATAAAAATTAGTTTTTTTTTCTTTGAAAGTTCTTCTCCTTGTTTAAAAATGTTTCTTTTCGGTTAAAAATTCAAGTATTTAAGTTAAATATTTTTAGCTTTACTTGAAAAATATTGTTTTTAAAAAAATTTTATTAATTTTTTTAAATTAATATTTTGACTAAAAATTTAACTATTCAAGCAGAAATTTTTACGATATTACAGAAAATACATTTTTGTTGTTGTTAAGTAATTAGGTTTTTAAAGGAAAATTCAACTGTTCTATTTTTGTTTGCAAATTGATATTTTTTATTTAAAAATTAAACTCTTTGAAAACTTATGTACTTTGTGGAAAATTCGTCTTTTTGTATAAAATTAATCTTTATAGTTCAAAATTAATCTGTTTTCCAGGCATAAAAATTAAAATTTTCCAGTTGAGAATTCATCAGTTTGGTTGAAAAATAATTTCTTTGACTGAAATTTTAAATGTTACATTTTTTATTGAAAATTGATCTTTTCCAGTTCATAATTCAACAATTTGGATAAAAATTTGTCTCTTTTAATTGAAAATTCACGTATTTTGTTTAAAAATCGATTTTTTTGGCAGAAAATTATCTTTTTCTTTGAAATCTTCTGTTAAAAATTCGAGTATTTCAGTTAATATTTATAATTTTAGTTGAGCAACATTTTTTTTAAATGTAATTATTTTGTTAAAAAACAAATATTTTAATTAAAAATTTAATTATTGAAGCAGATATTTTTTTTATTTCATAGAAGATCCATTTTTGTTCTTTTTAAGTAATTAGATGTCTAACGAAAAATTCAACTATTCTATTTTTGGTTGAAAATTGATATTTTTTACTTAAAAATTAAACTGTTTGAAAATTTATGTAATTTGTGGAAAATTTTTTTTTTTTAGAAAATTAATCTTTATGGTTAAAAATTAATCTTTGTAATAGGTAAAAAATTAAAATATTTCAGTTGAGAATTCATCAGTTTGGTTGAAAATTAATTTCTTCAGCTGAAATTTTAAATATTACATTTTTTATTGAAAATTTATGTTTTTCAGTTCAAAATTCAACAATTTCGATAAAAATTTGTCCTTTTTAGTTGAAAATTCACGTATTTTGTTTAGAAATCGATTTTTTTGTCAGAATATTATCTTTTTCTTTGAAAGCTTCAGTTAAAAATTCAAGTATTTCAGTTAAATATTTATAATTTTAATTGAAAAATATTCTCTTTTTAAAAATGTTATTATTTTCTTTAAAAAAATATTTTAACTAAAAACGTAATTGTTTAAGTAGAATTTTTTTTTGATTTTACAGAAAATCCATTTTGTTCTTCTTAAATAATTAGATTTTTAACGGAAAATTGAACTATTCTATTTAAGGTTGAAAACTGATATTTATAAAATGAATTTTTGTCTGAAAATTTATGTGCTTTGTCGAAAATCCTTTTTCTTAGAAAATTAATCTTTATAGTTCAAAGTTCATCTTTTTGCTAGGTACAAAAATTCAAATATTCGATTTAAAAAATCATCAGTTTGATTAAAAATTATTTTTTAAACTAAAATGTGAACTATTCCATTTTTGGTTGGAAATTGATCCTTCCTAATTCAAAATTCACCAATTTGGATAAAAATTGGTATTTTTAACTGAATATCCACGTTTTTTTAAATACATTTTTTTGGGTAGAAAATGATCTTTTTCTTTTAAAGTTAATCTTCTCGTTTAAAAATTTATCTTTTCGTTTAAAAATTCAAGTATTCCAGTTAAGTATTTATCATTTTAATTTACTAATCATCTCTTTAAAAATGTTATTAATTTCTTGAAAATCAATTTAAGTAAGAATGTACTATTCCAATATTAAATTTAACGATTTTGCTGAAAACCCACTGTTTTTTTTATTGTTAAGAATTAAATTTTTTGCCGGAAAATTCAATTACTCTATTTTTGGTAAACTATTAAAACTATTACTTAAACTATTTGTTTTATTTATTTTTTGTCGAAAATTAATCTTTATGATTAAAAATTAATCTTTTTGGTAGGTAAAAAATTCAAATATTCCAGATAAAAATTCATCATTTTAGTAGAAAATTCATCACTTTTGTTGAAAATTAATTTCTTCAACTGATATTGTAACTATTGTATTTTTGGTTGTAAATGCGTCTTTTTTAATTAAAAATTCAACTATGTCGTTGAAAATTGACCTTTTTGGGTATAAAATGATTTTTTTCTCTGAAAGTTAATCTCCGTGTTTAAAAATTCTTCTTTTCGGTTGCAAATTTAATTATTCCAGATAAATATTTAACATTTTAGTTGAAAATTAATTTCTTTTCTTTAAAATTTATTTTTATAATAAAAATTTAATTATTTAATTGTTGGTTCAAATATTACCTTTTTTAATTAAAGATTCGTCTTTTTTGGTTAAACATTGATTGACAATTTTTTTTACATGAAAATTCGACTATATCAGTTGAAAATCTATTGTTTTAGTAAAAAACTCATCGTTTCAGTTTAAAATTTAGCTATTCCAGTTGGGGATTAATCAGTTTAATTGAAAATTAATTAGTTTGGGTTAACATTACTTTTTTAACTAAACAAATAACTATTCCATTTTCTGTTGATAATTTATTTTTTTTAGTTCATCATTAAATTATTTGGTTACAAATTTGTCTTCTTTAATTGAGAATTTATATATTTTGTTAAAAATTCATGTATTTTTTTGAATAATTATATTTTTGGTAGAAAACTATTTTTTCTGAAAGTTAATCTTATTGTTTTATAATTTTTCAACTAAAAATTAAATAAAAAATGTTTAGTCAAGAAATGAATGTTCAACCAAAGAGATGTACTTCTAACTAAAATTATGGAATATTCAACTGGAATATTATTTACATTTTCAGTTAAAGAAAAATAATTTTCAACCAAAAAACAACGAAAGAAAAGAATAAGTTTTCAATCATACTGCTTATTTTTCAACCAAAGAAATGATATTTCCAACCCCAAAGATAAATTTTCAACTAGAATAATAAATAATTAACTGAAATACTTGAACTTTTAACTGAAAAGAAGAATTTTTAAACAAAAAGATGAACAAAATGTTTCTTTTTTCAGTTGATCAAATTAATTTTCAACCAAAACAGATTAATTTCCTTTCGTCTTTCCCCTATTTTCCTTTTTCTTCCTTTTTTCTTGTTTTTAGCTTAAATGGAAGCTAAATTAATATAACTCAATGATAAAATCAATTTATTTTTGGTTCAAAATTCCAAACTTTTGTTAAAATTTCATATTTTTCGTTGAAAATTCATGTGTTTTACTAAAAAGACCATTAATTTTTTTGTTTGAAAATATATCTTTTTGGTTGACAATTCTTTTTTTTGTTTTATTCAACTGTTTATGATTGAAAATAAAAATAAAAATTTGGTTGAAATATCAGCGATTACATTTTTCATTGTTATTTAATCTTTTTTGGTTGAAAATTTTATTATTTAATTGAAAATTTCATTACACTTTTAAAAAGGCAACAATTTTGGTAGAAAATTCAACTAATTAGTTAAAAATTAACTTTTTTGTTCAAAATTAAGCTGTTTTTTTTTTATAAAATTAATCTTTGGCTTGAAAATTCAGCACTTTTTATTTCATGTTTTTTCTTTAGTGACTAAGAAATCTTTTTTGGTTGAGAAAATTAAACTGTTTTGTTGAAAGTTCGTCTTCCTGGTTAAAGAATTCATCTTATTTGGTATAAATTCATTTATTTGCATTTAAAATTGCATGTAGGTTGAATTTTTGTATTTTGTTTTTTATTCTTTCTTTCTAGTAGAAAATTCATATTATTTGTTGGTAATTAAGAGTATTTTATTTGAAAAGTCGTTTCTTTTTTCTTGAAAATCAATTTTTTTTACTTGGATTTGAACTTCCGTTTTTTATATTAATCTTTTTTAGTTGAAAATTCATTTTTTTTGTTTGAAAATTTATTTAGCTTTAACTGTCAATTTAATTTTTGGCTAAAAACTTATGTATTTTGTTGAAAATTCATTCCCTTGGTTAACAATTGAACTATATTGTTGAAAATCTGTCCGTGTTTTGTTAAAAATGCATCTTCTTTAGTTGAAAATTCGTCTTTCATGGCAGAATAATAATCTCATTGATTAAATCAGTAATATATGGTTCATTTAAATAATTTATTAAAATATAGGACTCTAATGAGAAACGGTAAAAACTAGTTATTTAAAATAACTGATTCAGGCTGAAATGTTGCCTGATTCATATGTTGAAACGACTTTTTTTCAGTAGTAATTACTGAATTTTCAGTAAATGCATGTTTGATTAATTAATTCAGTAAAACTTTGACTTCTGGCTATTTAAATCAATAAAATTGTATAGAGAATCAGTGATTATTCACTGAAATTTCATTGACTTAAATTCATTGTTACTGAGACATCAGTAACTTTCTTTACTGATAAATCAATTAAAACTACTGAAATTTCAGTGAATAATTGACTCCGTGGCATACTGGTATAAAAAATTGAGTGTAAATATTAAAAATAGGGATCTCTAATTAACCAACTATTGGTTTTAGACGAACGGCAATTTGAGGATGATGCAATAATATTGAAAGTGATCGAAGGCTATTGTTTTACGGTTAACGCCAGGTTTACTGTTCACTCTGGTAAGTAGAATTTACATTTTTTTAAAAAGCTGTGTTGTGTGAGTAGCAATCTAGCAATCTAAAAAACAAAAATAACAAATGATCTCGAGTGATTTCACAGGGTTTATTTAACAACAAAGCAAAAATCACTTTAACAATGAAGGTGTTTAAAAATTACATGTCTTGTTTGAAACAAACCGTGAATAACTGATATTTTATCTATTTAGAAGTTTGCCTATTGTAACTAATATAATTTTTAATTGTGACTATAATGTCCAGTAGATGTTTTCAGTGTTTTTTTTTTGTTTTTTTTTTTTAGTTATTGTTTTTGTCTCGATTGTACAGCGGTTGCAGCATGAAATAATCCAAATGTGTTTCTCTGTAGATAGTTGTTTTGTGTTTCGTATTCCGTATTACCCGGGGCCTCAAATGTTACGCAGTCTGAAATGAAAAAGTTTGCATTGTAAAATTAACTTTATTTTCTAAGAAAAATATAAGGGTTTTTAAAGCTAATATTTTTAAAGTAATAAAAAAAGTTAATTGCATTGTTTATTTAAATTAACATTTTCTAGTCTATATGTTATGAAATTTCCTGTTTATTTATTTATTTGATTATTTCTCCATTTTCTCCTATTTCCAACTAATTGCGAACTGATTTAATAAAACTTAATAAGAAAACCCGACTATTGTTTATTAAAAGTTCATCTTCTTGTTTAAAAATTTCATTATTTGGTTGAAAATTCATCGCTTTTGACTGAAATTTAATCTTTTTTGGTTAAAAATTCATTGTTTTGGTTTTGATTCATCTCTTTGGTTGAAAATTGGATCTTTTACAAATATATTTTTCAATTAAAAATTTTACCTACTGTTCCGTTTTTAATTGAATATTTATATTTTTTTAGATAAAAAGTCAACTATGTGGTTGAAAACTTTTTAGTTGAAAATGCATATTTTCACGTTGAAAATGGAACTGTTTTGTAGAAAATTATTATTTATAGATTGAATAGAACCCAATAAGAAAAATCCGACTTTTTTTATTAAAAACTAATCTTTTTGTTTGAAAATTTCATTACTTGCTTGAAAATTCACCTCTTTTGGTAGAAATGTCATATTTTTTTGGTTAAAACTGAAACTAAGCTGTTTAAAATTTTATCTTTTTTGTTTTAAATTAAAAACTTTTTTTGGCTGTAATATAAAGTACTTAGTTGAAAGTTTTTTTTACCTTGTTAACAATTCATTGTTTTGGTTGAACATTCACCTTCTTGGTTGAAAATTGAGCTATTTTGTTTGAGTAATAATGATTTTTAGTTGAAAATTCAAGTATTTGGTTAAAAATGAACTTTTTTGTTGAAAATGCATATTTTCGAGTTGAAAATTGAACTGTCTTGTAGCAAATTAATATTTATAGATTTAATGTGTCCCAATAAGAAAATCCGACTATTGTTTATTTAAAGTTCATCTTTTTGTTTGAAAATTTCATTATTTGGTTGAAAATTCATCTCTTTTGACTGAAATTTAATCTTTTTTGGTCAAAAATTCATTGTTTTGGTTTTAGATTCATCTCGTTGGTTGATAAATGGATCTTTTACAATTATTTTTTTCAATTGAAAATTTTACCCACTATTCCATTTTTAATTGAATATTTATATTTTTTTAGATGAAAATTCAAATATGTGGTTGAAAATGAACTTTTTAGTTGAAAATGCATATTTTCACGTTGAAAATTGAACTATTTCGTAGAAAATTATTATTTATAGATTGAATACAGCCCAATAAGAAAATCCTAATTTTTTAAATTAAAAATTCATCTTTTTGTTTGAAAATTTCATTATTTGATTGAAAATTTACCTCTTTTGGTAGAAATGTCATAATTTTTTGGTTAAAACTGAAACTATGTGATTGAAAATTTTATCTTTTTTGTTTTAAATTAAAGTATTTTTTTTTTGCTGTAATATGAAGTACTTATTTGAAAGTTTAACTACCTTGTTAACAATTCATTTATTTCTATTTTTGTTTGAATAATTCAACATTCTGGAATTTTTTTTCTTTCTTGGCTGTGAAATATTTTATTTTATTTTACTACATAGTTTCGTGTTGAAAATTCAATTAATTTTTAGACAATCCATCTTTGGCTGGAAAATTTATCATTTTGGATGATACTATTTTTTCTTTATGGCCAAAAAAATCTTTCTTTTTTGAAAATTCATCTTTTTGGGTTCAAAATTCAACTATTTTCCTATAAATTCATATATTTTTTTGGAAATAAAGTTTTTTGTTGAAAATCTATATTTCCAAGTTAAAAGTTCAAATAATTTGTAGAGAATTTATCTTGGGCTTTAAAATTCAACATTTTGGACAAAATATTTTTTTCATTTTGACTGAAAAATGTTCCTTTCTTGAAAATTGATCTTTTTGGGTTGAAAGTAAACTTTTTTTTGTTAACAATACATATTTTCGTCTTAAAAATGCATTTAATTAGTATAAAATTCATCTTTGCCTTTAAAATTTATCATTTCAGATGAAAGGTTTTTCTCTTTATTCACTAGAAACTCTTTTCTTTTTTTGTTGTTGTTGAAAATTCATTTTTTTGTTGGTTGAAAATTTAACTGTTTTGATAGAAAATTCATATATTTGTTTAAAAAGGAACTTCTTTGTTGAAAATGCATATTTTTCTTTTTGAATGAAAATCTTATTCTTTCTAGGACTGTCATCTTTTTGGATTGAAAGTGAACTTTTTTGTTGAAAATACATATTCTTTTTCTTTATTGACTGAAAAATCTTTCCCTCTTGGAACTATTTGGGCTTTTTTTTCTGTCTCGACTGAAAAATCTTTTTTTTAATTCATCTTTTTGGCTTGATAAGACCATCATTTGGTTGAAATTTTTTTTTCTGGACTGAAAAATCTTCCTGGATTGAAAATTCAACTTTGATAAAAATTAATTTTTTGAGTTGAAGATTCATCATCTTAATTGCAAATTCTTCTTCTTTTTGGTTAAAAATGTCTCTTTCTTTTTGGTAGAAAATAATTATTCTTGGTTGAAAATTCATCTTTTTGGGTTGAAAATTTAACTATTTTGTTTAAAATAGGTTTTTTAAAAATTAAAATTAATTTTTTTAACTGAAAATTTAACTGTTGCATTTTTGGTTGAATATTTTCATCTTTTGTCCGAAAATTAAACTTTTTTTTTTAGAAAATTTCACTATTTGGTTAAAAATGGCTAATTTCGAGTAGAAAATTCAACTGAATTGTACAGAATTCATCTTTGGCTTAAAAATTCAACGTTTTGGATGAAAAGTTTTATTTTTTATTGATTAGAAAAGCTTTTTCTCTTAAAAATTTATATTTTTCGTTTGAAAATTCAACTTTCTTTTATAGAAAATGAAACTTTTTGGTTAAAAATGCATATTTTCAGGTTGTAAATTTAATTAATTTGTATCAAACCTCATCTTTGCATTTAAAATTCAACATTTTTTGTGAAATATTTTTTTTTATTTCCTGAAAAAGCTTTCTTCTTAAAATTGCATACATTTCGGTTTAAAATTCCACTATCAGGTTGAAAATGAATTTTGTTGAAGTCATATTTTCGGGTCGAAAATTCAAGCTTTATGTTGAAAATTCGTCCTGTCGGCTTAATAATTTAACTATTTGGTTGCAACTATTTTTTTGGTTTAAAATGCATCTTTTCAGATTGAAAACTCCACTGATCTTTTGAAAATTCCTCTTTGACTTTAAATATTCAACATTTTTTATAAAATGTTTTTTTTCGGGTTGAAAATTCATCTTTGGCTTCAAAAATTCCACATTTTAGATGCATTTTTTTATTTATTGATTCAAAAATCTTTCTTTCTTAAAACCCATCTTTTTGGGTTGAAAATTTAACTATTGAAAAAAAAAAATTCAACTTTTATAAAAATCCCGTTTTTTGTTGAATTATTTTCTTTGGGTTAGAAATTCACTTTTTTATTGAAAATTAAATTGTTTTGTAGAAAAATCATATTTTTAGCTTGATAAGTCGACGATATTGTTGTCAATTTTTTTTCCTTGACTGAAGGATCTTTCATGGTTTAAAATTCAACTCTTTAGTCAAAAATTGTTCTTTTTGTCTGAAAATTAAAAAGCTTTGTTAAAATTTAATTTCTTTTGGTTTAAGCTACATCTTTTTTGTTAAAAATTTATCTATTTTGTTGAGAATTCAATATTTTTACTGGAAATTTTAGGAATTTGAAGAGTTGAAAATTGAATTTATTATACTACCCAAATTATTTTATTTCAAATAATTAATTTCACTATTTTTGTAAAAAAAAAATCTCTTTAAATCCCATATTTTTATAGAATTTTGGCATGTGTTATATGTGTGCTTGCTCGACATAGAAAAGGTTTGTAATTTCAATTTTGAAACATTTTAGGCCCTGGTATTAACTATTAACAGTTTAACACTATCAATAACCTTTGTGTCATCCCAGCTGGTAAAAATTAACGCTAGCTTTGGTTTTTAATTTTTTTATCAGGATTATTTCCTGTGCGACTTCAGAATTAGCTCAGGCAACTCTTCTTCTTTGCAAGAAAAAAATGGTTATTTGCTTTTTTTTAAAAAGCGTTTATTCGCTTAAAAAAATCAAGTTTTGTTACGCTCTATTGCAAGAAATTACACGGCTCACACGATCAGCGCGATCTTGCTAACTCGAGCAACTGTTGCAAAATTCTATTGGCTCTTTAGGAATAATTTTTAATTTGTATAACAGTCATATGAATTTCAGCTATGTTGGATTATGACCCTCTTCATAAAGCCCGCGATAGAGTATCCTTAGGGAATAGTAAAATTGGGGATGGAGATTCAATTGCAGACAGGTAAGTTTTTTTTCTCGTTTTCCCAGAAACCAGATCAATCTTTTAGATCTGTTTGTGAGAAAAATCGATTTTTTCACCCATTTATGCCTTGATTGGAGCCCAAATAAAGGTAGTTTAAAGTCCAGTTATTTGTCGAATATGCTAAGGCTTTTTTAAAATTGAAATGCGTAAAGAATGTTTTATTTATTTTTAAAAATCGTTTCTTTTTTCATATTTCTGTTTTACGAAAAATGGGGTTTCCATGAATTTTTAACATTTTTGCTTTTGCTTTGGATTTAAAATTAATCTTTTGGTGGAACTAAACTTTATTATTTTTAATTTAATTGATTTTTTTAATTTTGATTCAGAATGTGTCTCTTGTATCAAAATGGAATTGTTTTGTTGAAAATATAAATATTTTGTTCGAAAGTCATCTTTTTTTGATAGAAAATTCGTTCTTTTGTTAAAATTGTTTTTTTATTCTTCTTAATTAAAGGGTTTGATATTATATTTTTGATTCAGAATTTATCGTTTTTTGGAGAAAAATTTAATTATTTTGTTGTAAATTTAAATATTTGGTTAAAAAGTTATGTTTTTGTCTAAAATTCAACGGTTTAGTTGAAAATTCGTCTTTTGGATAGATTATTCTTCTTTATGGTTAAAAGATAATATATTTTGTATCTGTTCAGATAGAAAATTCGTCCTTTTGGATTTAAATATAATCTGTTGGTTGAACTAAACATTTTTATTCTATAATTTAACTGTTTTATGGATTTTTATTCAGAATTTATCTCTTTTGGATGAAAATGAAATTATTTGGTTGAAAATGTAAATATTTTGTTCAAAAGTAATCTTTTTTTATAGAAAATTCATTCTTTTCGATACAAATTTAATTCTTTTGTTGTAAATTTAACTTTGTTAAAAAATCGTCTTTCATGGTCTAAAATTCAACTGTTTTGGATAGAAAATTCGTCCATTTGGATTGAAAATTCATATTTTTGGTAGAAATGTCATCTTTCTTGGTTTAAAATTAACTTTTTTGTTCAAAACAACTGTCTTTTATTAAAGTTTAATCTTTTTTGTTTGAAAATTCGACCTTTTGGTTTAAAATTCAACTATTTTGTTGAAAGAAATAATTTTATTCGATGAAAGTTAAATTGTTTTGTGGATTATTCATTCAGAACTAATCTTTTTGGTTAAAATATCCACTATTTGGATAAAACTTATTTAAAAAATTAATATTTTTTTATTAAAAGTTCATAATCTTTGGTTAAAAAACTTGAATTAATTTGTTGAAAATATTTTTTTTTCTCCAAAAAATTCTCCTGGGTTGGAAATTCAACTATTTTTTTTTTACTTTTTTTTAGAAAAAATAATTTTTTTTATTTGAAAATTTAAAGATTCAATTTTTGATTACGTTTTTTTTCCAAAATCCAACTATGATTAAAAATGCTTGTTTTTTTTTTTAGAAAATTAATCTCCTTGGTTTAAAATTTATATTTTTGATTGAAAATTCATCTACTTTGATGAAATATGAACTTTTTCGTTTAAAAGATGTTCTTTTTGGTTAAAACTTAATTTTTGAACACAACTCAAATATTTGCTTCAAAGTGCATATATTTATTTGAAAACTCGTTTTTTTTGCAGGAATTCAATTGTTTTTGATATTGAGAAGTCTACTATTATATTCTTTATTCAGAATTTATCTCTTTTGGGGTGAAAACTTAATTATTTTGTTGTAAATTTAACTATTTTGTTTTTAAAAAAATCGTCTTTCTTGTTACAAAATTTAAATGTTTGGGTAGAAAATTCTTCCTATTCGACTAAAAATTCATATCTTTTTATAGAAAAGTCATCTTTATTGTTTGAAAATGAACTTTTTCGTTGAATGTTTAACAATTTTCTCAAAAATTCGTCTTTTTAAATTCTACTATTTTTTTTAAAGTTTTTTTTCTTCGTTAATTCGACTATTTGGTAGAAAAAAACATATTTTTTGCTTGAAAATTTAACTCTATCTTTAAAAATGTGTATTTTGTTGAAAATTCATATTTTTTTATAGAAAATTAATGTTCTTGGTTGAAAATTCAACATTAGTTTTTTGTGTTTTTTTTGGTTTGGTTAAAAATTCAACTGTTTTTTTGAATATTCGTCTCTTTGGAGAGCCTATTCACTTTGTTTAAAAAATTTAACTATTTTGTTGTAAATTCGTTTTTTTTGTTGCAAATACATTTTCTTAATGAAAAATGTAACTTCCATTTTTTAAAAAATATTTCTATTTTTATTTGAAAATCCAACAACTTTGTTGGAAATTCGTATTTTTTGTTATAAAATTAATCTTCTTGATTAAAAATTCCAAATTTCAGTTAGAAATTTATTTGCTTTGTGTAAAAATCTACTATTTTAATTTATTTGCTTTGTGTAAAAATCTACTATTTTGTTCAAATGTTATTCTTTTTAAATAAAAAATAATTTTTTAAACTCAGTACTCATCCATTTAGTTGAAAATTCGTCATTTGTACGATTTTAACTAGTTTTTATTTAAGATTAAAATAGTTTTTGGTTCGAATATAAATATTTATATTTATCTTTGAGAGTTCATATTTTCTAGATTGAAAATTCATTTTTTTGGTAAAAAAAAGGTATCTTTCTTAGTTGAAAATTAAGTTTTTTGTGTAAAACTCATCATTGTTGGTTGAAAATTCGTCTTGTTTGCTTAAAAGTTCAACGATTTGTTTAAAAATGTATTCTATATTTATGAAATTTAAACTTTTTGGTTGAAAAATAAGTTTTTTTTTGAAAATTCTACGTTTTTCTAAAATATTTGCCCTGTCATCTTTTTGGTAAAAAATCTTTCTTGGTTGTAAATTCAACTATTTTAACTAATAAAACAGTTTTCACTCTTTGTAATATTAATTTTTAATTAATTATTTATTAATGTAAATATCGCCAATAAATGCTATTTTTTGGCACTGACAATAAAAAATACTTTTTGGGCAAAAATGTTGAATATTTTTGAAAACCCAAATTTTCCGATAAAAAATTAAGATTTGTTATAAATAAATAAACCATTGTTTTTGCATTTAAGTTTAAAAATAGTCTTAGAATATCATATAAACAAAAAATCAAATAAAACCTGACGGTAAGTTATCTTTAATAGAGCCAATCAAGCCAATAATTGTGAAAAAATGAAGAAAAAAAATTGATTTTTCTCCCAAATGAATCTAGCGATTTGATTCTTTCTGGCCTTAAAATAGTCGTAAGGCATACCAGAAAAAAATCAGGCTACCCGTCTTCGTTTTCGTGTCTTGAGCCTGTCCAAGTCGGCGAAGAAAAAAAAAAGAGAAAAAACCGAGGGTGATGGGGAAGCTAATTCTGAAGTCGAAAACTGCTAATTTTGATATACAAGAATTGTTTTTGATTACACAGGAGCCTATCGGAAACTATTAAGACCCTGAAGAAACAAATGGTGGATTTGCAATGGCAAATATCCCAGCTGACTAGGCAGCTGGAGGAAGAAAGAAGATCGCGTCTCTCGTTGGCTGCAACTGTAAAACGCAGCATTGCTGTTATCGACGGCCCCGTTCCTTAAGGCTGCTTCGAAATAAGATTACTATTCTTCTAAAAATCTTTCCTCGAAAGATTCGATGTAATTTTACTCATCTTTATGAAAAAATACAGAGTCTAGAGGTGCACGTTACGTACAAGTTGCCTTTTTTGGGAATGTTTTGTAATATAGAAATAAAGTTATGACCATTTTATGTTTGATTAATCAAGGCTTGATCATATTATTATGTCCTCTGACGCAAACAAATTGAGGGGTGGAGACTATGTTTTAAATTTTCATCTCCCGGTCAATATTCGTGATTTCTTTCGGTTTATAATAAAAAAATGTACTCTCTGTGCAAAACAAATTGCGAAAGTTGTAAAATATCAGCAAACCGTTTTTAGGGTTGCCGTTTTAATTAAAGAAAAAAATTACCGGTCATTTCCCGGTTCCGCCAATATTTTTCACAGTGAATAAATTTAAAGAATTTTAACTTTTTGAATTTGAAAATGTTGTATTCAAATGCTCAGTAAAAATAAATAAATAAAATGGTATTTTAAATTAAATTAATTGAAATTTTAAAATGTAGAATTTTTCAATTTCATAAATTGTAGAGGTCAAAGATTCAGATTCAGTTATCATTTTCAATGCACAAAATTGGAAATCAATGAAATTGAAAATTTGAAAAATTATTTTATTCATTGAAACTTGAACGATGCAATTTTTTTAGTTGAGCACTTTTTACATTATAATTTAAATTATTTTAATTTTAAATAGTTAAGAAATCCTTATAAAGCTTTTAAATTTTATTTCAAAATCTTAAAAACCTAAATGTTATTTAAAGTTTTTCTAAATTC
>JAAAKG020162059.1:0-13304 GCA_010014905.2 Druon quercuslanigerum
GTTTTTTTTAAGGAATATTAATTAATTCTTTTCATTAAAATTATCGTCTTTCTTGATTTTAGTTCTTAATAATTTTAAATTAAATTAATAATAATAAAAATGCTAAATTTTTTTGGTTAATAGTTTTTAAAAATAAAAATTTAACTATTTTATTAAAAATTTAACTGATTGGTTTTACAATAAATTTTTTATTGAAATATTTTCGAGTAAACTTTATTGCAATAAAATAAGTTTTTTATGGAAAATTAATTAATTCATCTCATTAAAAATATCGTCTTTCTGGTTGAAAATTCAACTACTTGATTAAAAATTGATGCATTTTGTTATATTCAACAGTATTTTTATTTAAAGTTAAAATCTTTTTTCCTTTTTATTAAAAATTAATCTTTTTTGTCAACTGAAAATTGAGCAAAACACCGAAGAAAACTTTGGCGAATTTTTCTAAATGTTTGTCTTCGATTAAAGTAAAATAAAAATAAAAACAGTCGCAAATTATTCTTAAAGGAACAAATAACTAAAAGGGGCCCCCCCATGAATTCTCAAGTTTTTAATCGAGACCATAAAAAAGATAAACCCAACCACGAATAAATACACTTTACGTAAGACTTAAATTTGCACGCTGATTCGCTTAATGGTTCAGAAGAGACCATAAACAGAAACACATGTCGTGAAATTATCGGCAAAAACGACTCTCGAGGCCTTCAATTTTAAATTAATCAATTTTCGGCCAATTTTTTTTTTTTTTGCTTTGTCTGCCCATTGAACAGGTTTCCAGTAAATATACTTCGATTTTGGGCAATCGTTCTTCGCGGCGTCTTCTTCTCGAATTCAACACAAAAAAAAAAAATTAAAAGACGTTTTATGTCAAGTAAAATAAAAAATTCTATGGCAAACTAATTGCTAGAACACATATTTGCTTCAAGAGATTCAAATCAACGAAACCAGTTTTCATTCTCTTCGAGTGATTTAACTTTAGCGTCTCTCTACCGAGTTTTTTCAAGAAGCAAAACAAACATGGGGTTCTGAAATCACGCGACTAGGCCAACAGAAACTATGCGGAAAAAAGAGAGAAATTTAGACGAAGAACTAGCCACTACGAAATTATTGAGGAAACAATTAAAAATAATTATAATTGTAGATTGGTGAAATATTCGACTATTTGATGAAATTTAAAAATTCGAAATCTAAAGCTAAAATATTTTCCATTTGGACTAATAAAAACTGAGATGCAAATCATTGTAAGCAATTTCAACCTGAAAATATTAAAAATCATTAAAAAGCTTCAAAATCCTGAAACATTTATATGTTGTTTTACATTTATTCAAAATTTACATTATTTTTGACATTTTTTTATAACTTCTAAACATCTCTTAAAATGATTCGAATTTTTCCTAACATGTTTTTTAAATCCTCCAAAATAAAAAAGTATTTACCTAAACTCTTCCAGATTCATATTTGACAAATTTGGAAATATTTTTAAATATTTTAAATATTCTCTTTAAATTAATTTTACTAAATAAAGAGTCATTTTAAAAAGATTCTAAATTTTTTGTTCGAAATCTGCAAAAATCCATCATTTGTCGTTATATGCAGACATTTTGTTTAAATTATTTGCAAGTATTTCAAATTTTCTTCAACTTACACCAACTTTTCTAGAAAATATAGGTGTTCAATATTTATTATCCATCCAAATTCAAGAATTAAACATGTCAATTAATTTTTTTCAAATAAATCAATCTTAATAAATCTTAATCTTAATAAATCTTAATCTTAATAAATCTTAATAAATTAATCTTAGTTTTGGATATCTGATTTATAATTACTTTTTTTTACATATATCTAAATATTTCTTAATATTGAGTAATTGTTATTTTTACTAATTAAAAAATTAAAAATTTTAAACTTTAGACCAAAAAATATTTTTAGTGTAATAAAATCCTTCAATTATGAATATATTATTTTTAAGTTACTCACAAATTTTTAATAATTTATAAAGTTTTAAGCGGGCGATCAAATATATTTAACTAATAAGACATTCTATATTGAAATTAATTGAAAATTTAAATTAAATTGAATTTTAAAAATCATTATAATTTATATTCACGTTTGATCAACTAAAAAGGTTTTTTTATCCAAAATTTTCGATTTCAGAAGATAATAATTTCTAACTTTTTCAGTTTTTAGAACTGCATTTTAAAATTCTTTGAATGAAAAATGTACGCTTAAAAATTGAAATCCAAAATGGAAAATTTGTAAGCAAAAAAATTTCGAATCACGAATTTTAAACTGAATATTAAAATTGAAAGAGATAAAAATTCCAGTTATTCTTTCAAAAACTATTAAAATCTAATAAAGAAAGATTTTTTTCTACAAATTTGTAAAATTCCCGGTCAAAAAATAAATTCACTGTTATTGGCCGGTTATTGTTAAATCTTCACCATTCAGTCAACAATTTGACTGAAAATTAATCTGTTTTGGTTAAGGATTAAATTATTCTGTTAAAAATTCTTATTTTTTGGTAGAAAAATTCGTCTGTTTGGGTTAAAAATTCAAAAATTTGGTTTGAAATTTCAATAATTTAGTATAACAATAAATAAAATATAATTTAGTTAAAAAATCGTCGTTTATTCGATTTCATGCAACAGGCTGAAAATCTGTTGTTTTAAAATTAATATTTTTAACTGAAAATTCATAAAAATCTGGTTATAACTTTAATTACTCTTTTAAAAGTTAATTTTTTAAAATTCAAGATTCGTATTTTTAGTTTAAAAGTTTATTGTTAAAATTTTATTTTTCAACTGAAAATTCATTAAAATCTTCGTTATAACTTAAATTACTTTAATAAAAGTTAATTTTTTTTGTTCGAAGTTCGTATATTTAGATTAGAATTTTATTGTTAAAATTGTATTTTTTTAACTTCTTTTTGGTAGAAAATGTATTTTTTGTTGTTAAAAATGCTACGTTTTGGATAAAAAAAGAAACTGCTTCAGTTAAGGATTCAAGTATTTTGTTGCAAATTCGTATATTTAAAATTAATTTCATTGTTGTTAATGTAACCACTATTCCACTTTTGATTGAAAATTGACTGCTTTTCATTAAACAAAAAAAATCACATTACCATACATTTTAAGGAAAATGTTTGCATTGTATAATATTTAAATAATAAACTCGACTGTTTCAAAAAAGATCGCAACGATTATATTAATTTTCGTCTTCAAATGTTCCTGAGATGGCACAAAATTAAAAAAAAAAACAAAAAATCCAGTAGCATTAAACTTTCACTTAGACTTGCTTCAGTCGTAACATGCTATACAGACTTAAACAATTTTTAACTATAATTTATTTTTTTAAATATTAAATTTGCTTATTATAATTACAGTTATTTAGTAATTCATATTGGAAATATTACAAAAAATAAATAAAAATGCCAAAATATTTCAAAGATTTCAATAGATTTCACAAAAAATATTCAGTGAATGAATTGGAAAAACATCGAGAACATTCTAAGTCGAGGTAGTTCGTGTCCGTGCTAAGATTCTAAAACGTTGTGAATGACGTCATAAAATGATATTAAAAAATTATGAGAAACGAATTTTGCGTAAACACTCTCAATAAAGTAAGGATTAAAAAAAAAAAATATATTATCTATTCGATAAGGAAGCAATAGATCACAATTGTTTTCCTCATAACTAATCTAATTGAAATTATAAATAAATTTGGAAATGTTTACGCAAAATACGTTTCTCTCAATTACACAATATCATTTTAGGACGTCATCCAGAACATTCTAAAAACAAAATTCTCGAACATTCTAGAATGTTCTCGATGTTGGTAAGGAAGAAATCTTGATCTAGAACCGTCACTCCATGTCCATTGTAACCTCAAGATTTTAATTTTTTCAAGTGACAACCTTCTAATTTTTTAGACTTTCAAAATCCTTTTTCTTTATTTGCTGAACGTAACTGTTCAATAAATAGTTTTGCAGAGCAGATAGAAGCTCTGAATTGATAAACAAAGATCATCCAACTCATCTTCGTCAATGAAGATGATGATGAATCTCTATCGTTTTTTAATACACGGCCAATTAGGTCGAATTTGAATTGACAGTCAGTGAAAGGACTGGCGAACGCGACCTGAATATTGACCCTTAAGAACTCCCGCTGGTTTCTTCGCTGCTTTTGCCTGCATTCGAATCGGTCAGCCCGTTTTCTCGGGCGATTTCTATTTCAGGAGAGATGCGAATTCGAGCGAGTACAACTTTGAATCCGCGGCCACATGTCTTTCCCCTAATAAACTGGAATCAGGGATCCGAACGAAATTAACGGGTATTTTCTGATATTCGCTCCATTCCACTTTATCTCTTCAAAGTTGGTTAGCGCTTTTTTTTTGAATTTTTATTTCAAACTATAATAATTATCAATGTTTTTAAAACGTCACACTTATGTGCATTATAGAATTACGAAAAAATTAAGTTCTAAAAAAAATAATAATAATAAAAGTACAAATACTTTTTTTTATACTATTCAATTTAATCTAGTAAGTATCTAAAATAAGTTTACGATGCAGAAATGTTTACTGTTCCTAACAAGGTATGCGACTATTTGGGAGCCTGTCCCTGGCGCGATTGTTCCGCTAGGGACCTTTCGACCGCGGGCGTGTAGCGGTAGTTTAAACTTTTACAAAACTAATATTTTTGTTTTAACATAGGCATCTGATTTCATAAACTTTAGAATTACAATAAATAACAATAAATAAGAGAAATGATAGAAAATTCTACATTTGACGTTGAATATACTAATCAAACCAGTTGTCCATATTTGTACAAACAGGATCAACGATATCCGATTATGATTACACCTCGAGCAAAACGATATTTTGTATACACGTCTGTCATACACCTAGCTATTTAAACATATGAGTCCAACTTCCGATAAAAAATCACAATATATCAACTATACCTCTACTCATATTTCTCTCAGAAAACTAATTGCCGATCGAATAATTTATAATCCAGAAAGAATTTTGAACGTCAATAATTGAAATATTTACATTTCAAGAGGTTTTCAATTACTAAATAAAATCATGAATCTTCAACTGCATTTTAACAAAGATGACATTTTTACAAAAAGAAATGAATTGTCAAATGAAAAATAATATTTAGGCTATTTTTGATCAAATAACCAAGAAAAATTTTCTAATCAAAAAGACGATTTTTGAACAAAATACATTTCTAACCAAAAATGCAAAAGTGCAATTTCCAGATAAAAAAAAATGAAAAATATAAATTTTTAACAAATTAGTTCAATTTTAAACCAGCTGGTTGAATATTCAACTAAAAAAAGACGAATTTTTAACCAAATATTCAGGAAATTAGTTTAATTTTGAAATAAAAAGGTAAATTTAAACCCAAAAAAAACAGATTAATTTAGATCCATAAAATTATATTTTTAACTAGAAAGGCGAATTTTTAAAGAAGATTAATTTTAAAAAAACGCAATTTATTAACAAAGTGCATCAATTCTCAACAAGAAAAGATTCATTTTAAACAAAAAAGGGAATAGTTAAATTGTTAGTTAACAAAAATTTTTCTGAAAAAAATGAGTTTTCGAACAAAATAGTCTAACCCAAAAGATGATTTTTAAATCCAGAAGGTTAATCTTAAAAAATATAAACTAAAAAAACTAATTAACCTATTCTAAATACCAAAAAACACGAATTTCCAACAAAATATATTATTTTTTAACAAAGTTGTTGAATTTTCAAACCAAGGGGACAAATTTAACTACAAAACGATCAATTTTTAATCAAAAAATGTACATTTTTAACAAAAAAAGTTAACTTTCTACCTGAAAGTTAAATTTTCATCAAAACAGTTTTATTTTTAACAAAAAGTAAATTACATTTTTCACGAAATTGTTGAATCCTTAACCAAATCGTATATATTTTCAACTATAAAAGATCAATTTTTTAAAAAATATCAATTTTAAACCAAAAATAACATAACTACATTATTTGTTGAAATAATTATTTATCGACCAAAAAAGTAGAATTTTTAACAAAATATTTATATGAAATTTCAAGAAAAGAGTTTAACCCAAAAGATTATTTTTAAACCCAGAGGATTAATTTTCTAAAAATGGAATAATTAAATTTTCAATCAAGAAGGTGATACTTTAAAAAAATATGAATGTTTAACAAACTAGCTAAACTTTTAAAAGATGCATTTTTAAACATGAAGTTAAATTTTTAACTGAAAAGATGAATTTTTTGGCAAGAAGATTAATTTTCTACCAAAATATAAATATTTGATTATTATGTAATTTTATTTTATTTTTAACCAAAAAACAACAAATATAAATTTTTAACAAAAAAGCTCATTTTCAACCACAGAGATAAAGTTTCTACTAATGATGATGAATCTTGAAAAAAATTATTTTCCAGATAAAAATTTCCACCCAAAAGATTTTTTCTCACCCGGAACATTAATTTTCTAAAAATTAAATAGTTTAATTTTTACATCAAAAATCTGTGCTGTTAAAAGTTTAACTCTTTGGTTAAAGATTTTTGTTTGTTTGAAAATTTATCATTTTAGCTAAAATTCATTTTTCTGGTTAAAAAATTAACTTTTTTGACATTTTTTTTTGGTAAAATTAATTGTTTTAACTAAAAAACTTCATTTTTGGTCGCAAATATATTTTTCTTATTTAAAAATTCATTTTCTCATTTTTTTTCATTTTTCTTAACTTGTTCTAACATATCCTTGCCCAGAATTTTAGTTGTAATTTAGACTTAATTTATGCAATGTTGACAGCTGATTTTTAAACTCAGACTAGACCTTAATTTAAGTTCATATTCTGCTTTGCAATTGAAAAATAGCTCATCGAAGAACTGAATTTGTAGCCCATTTTCTGACTTGCAGTTAATTTTCAGTCTTTTTAACGGCTTAATTTCAGCCCCTATAAATGTCTTATTTCTAGACTACTATCCTACGCTCAATTTAATTGGGCACTGTCTGAAATTAAGTCGGTAACTTGATTTAATCATAAAATTAGTACTTTAAAAAATCCTCCTGAGTCTTAACGCAAAAGTAAGCCACTAATTGGACTGAATTTTAGTCTATTGGTTTTAAAGAAAGATTTAATTTTCGTGTCTCGGGATGCAAAAAAGACTGCAATGAAGCCATTTTTCAGTCCTCGAAAGTAAAAACAAAATAAAATAACCAAAAAGTTTGTTTATTAATACGGTAATATAAAAACAATTTATTTTAAACAATGAAATTGTTTATACATTTCCGTTTCAACACATTTTTTTTACTTGTTTTAGGATATCCTCTTGCCCTGAATTTTAGTTGTCATTTAGACTTAATTTATGCAATGTTGACTGCTGATTTTTAAATTCAGATTAGACCTTAATTTAAGTTCATATTCTGCCTTGCAATTGAAAAATAGTTCATCGAATAACTGAATTTCAGCCCATTCTCTGATTTGCAGTTCATTTTCACTCTTTTTAATAGCTAAATTTCAGCCCTATAATAGTCAAATTTCTAGACTACTATCCTACGCTCAATTTAATCGGACACGGTCTACTTTCGTTTACATCTTAAGTCAAGAACATTCTTGAGCTTAAAATCAGACTTTGTTTTTACTGTGAATTAAAACCCATTAAAGTGTCATTTGCTACAGGCAAAAAAAATAGTCTCTGAGACAAAATGAAATAAGCTTTCTGACAAGTTTCAACGCAAATAAAAGCGACTCTTGTCGGCACACTGCAACCGTGAAAGTTATTCGAAGAATCTTATGGGTGCATAATGCAGAGTGCAGACGGAGACACGAACTTGTATAAAGCTTGGTGGAATGTCAGATCGATGACGTCACGGGGGTATGCGTACGTAACAAGCGAGAGAGAAAGAGAAAGAGGTTTACTTTTCACGCCACTCTCTCTCTCTCTCTCTCTCTCTCTCTCTCTCTCTCTCTCTCTCTCTCTCTCTCTCCCTCCCCCCCACATGCTCGGTCGGTTTTCTTCCCCGCTCCCCCCCCCCCTCCACCCGCCCTTTTAATATGTCTATACTTTACTATATAGTACCATTGTGTAGTCTGTAGTACATAGTACTATAGAAGATTGTTGCATTTACACGCGGACCTTGACAGGGGTCGGTGGCAGTCGCTTCAAAATAATTCTCATTTGAATTCGAACCATGAATGAAGCTCGGACGTAGTCGCGTTTCGCGAGGCTCGCGATTGGGCGTGGTCTCGTGGTCTCGCGGTTTCGGGTACCGAATCACAACGCGCTCGCTTGCCCGAGATCAAACTAGGTTTGTTAGAAAATCCCAATTTCCCTGACAAAATTATTCATTTTCCCTGATAGCTATACATTTTTCATTCAGATAAGAAAACAATATTACACACCCAGAAAAAAGTGCTTTTTAAATTAAAAAAAAAAAAAACTTTTTTTTTACTAGGTTCTTTTGATTCAATATGCAAATATTTTTAAATTAAAAGAACATTTATTTGATTATAATAAATAACGTCACGTACTTTCTTCCATTTAAAGAAACTATTTGTTTAAATGATTTTCTTGATTCAAAACAAAATTATTTTGATTCAAAACATTTACTAGAAACAATCAAAGAAATAAATGCTGTAGAGTCTAAAGATAATAATTTAAATCCTGGCCTCATGCGCATAAGTTCGTCACAATTTCTTTTTTTATCTTAAATTTTCGTGAAGAATTGCAAATTAGGAAAGAATAAAATTTATTTACACACAAAAATATTAAAATAAAAACTTTTGTCCTCAGGTGAAAAAATAGACAATGCAAGTTTCTTAAAACTCGAGTTGTCGAATCCGATTATTCAAAAATATTCCTATGCGAAGAAAAACGATTTTTTTTGCTTTTTCCTTGTATTTAATTAGAGTTATTATCGTTTTGAATTAAATGGAATTATTTGCTTCATGAGGAAGTCAATTTATTTACTTTAAACTAAACTGTTATCTTTTTTCAACCAGATAAAATAAAAAATTATATTTCTTTAATTTAAAGAAATTTCCCGTTTAAATTAACGAAATATTTCTTTAAATCGGATAAAAAATTTGAAAAAGAAATTCTTTAAATCAAACAATTTTTTCTTTGACCGTATATCAATACTAGAATTTCTTTAGATTCAACAATACTTTTTTCTGGGTGCATCTAGGAGATCAATAATTTGAATTAAAAAAAAAAAAAGATTTTCTTCAAAGCTTATCTTAAAAATTTTTAGTGACTTCGTACAAAATAGATAAATTTGCAAGTAAATAATCGATTTTTCCACCCAGAAGATTAATTTTTTACTAAGACGAATCTTTAACAAAATACATTAAATTTAAGTCAAAAAGATCAATTTCAAGTTATAAACACTAATTTTGAACCAAAGAAAACGAATTGCCAGCAAAATAGTTTAATTTTTAACCAAACTGATGAATCCTCAATAAAAAAACTTAATTCTAAACGAAAACAGATTAATTTTCCAACGAAAAAAAATAAATTTTTGAACGAAAGAAATATATTCACAAACAATAATGAAATAGTTACATTTTTAGCCAAAAAAGTTAATTTTTCAAACAGAAAAATGAATTTTTAACTAAAATGATGAATTTTCAAACAAACAAAAATCTTTAACCTAATAGTTAAAATCTTGACATCAAAAATTACGGTTCTACAAAAAAAGACAAATTTTTAATAAAAAAAGAAGAATTTTAAAAAAAATTGAATGTCAGCCAAGAAATAAGTTCCTCATCTAAAATGATGAATAAACAACAAATAATTTAATTTTCAACAAAGTAGTTCCACTGTCAACTAGGCAGATATATTTTAAAACCAAAAAATTTAATAACTAAATTTTCAGTCGAAACATTAAATTGTCAACAACAACAAAAAGGAATTTTCAAAAGCGAAGTTGAATTTTAACTAATCAAATAAAACTTCAACCAAAAAAATAAAATCTCAAGGAAAACAGATTATCTATCAAACAAACAAAATGAATTTTCAGACAGAGTTGATTCTTCAACCAAAAAAATTTGACATTTTAAATCCAAAAAGACGAATTTTTAATTAAAAAACTTAATTTCCAAGAAAATGGCTAAGTTTGAAAGCCAAAGAACCTAACTTTCTACAAAAAAAAAATAGATTTTCAACACAAAAATACTTTTCATTAAAATTATTAAATTTTTAGCTGCAAAAGATCGATAATTTTCAAGCAAAATGGAATCGTTAGATTTTCAGTTGTAAACATTAATTTTATAAAAAGAAAATATTTGAAAATAGTTACATCTTCAACCAAAGAAATTAATTTTTAAATAAAATGGTGAACCTTTAACAACAACAAAAATGAATCCTTAACCAAATAGATGTATCAACCAAAAAAAAAAATGAATTTTTTACAAGAAGACAAATTTTCAACTAAAAAAAGATAAATTTTCAAACAAAAAATATGTTAATCAATCAAAAAGACGATTTTTTTATCCAAGACAGATTTTTTCAGTCAATAAATAATTGATAAATAATAATTTTCTACAGACCAGGTTGAATTTTTAAATCAGAAATATCAATTTTTAACAAACAAATTAATTTTTAAACACAGAGACGATATTTTAACAAAACAAAAAATAAATTGTCAACGAAAAAAGATTAATTATCAAACCAAAAAAAAAAAAACTAATTTTATACAAAAAAGGTGAATTTTCAATCCAAAAACATTAAGTTTAAACCCTAAAAAAGTTTTTAAAAAAGTAAATAAATTTTCAATAGCAAAAGATCAATAATTTCCAATAAAAATGGAATGGTTAGATTTTCAGTTGAAAACATTAATGTTAGAACACAAAAATATTAAAAAATAGTTAAATTTTCAACAAAAGCAATGATTTCTTAACTAAAATGATGAATTTTTAACAACAAAACCGAATCCTTAACCAAATACATATTTCAATAAAAAAAATGATTATTTTTTACAGAAAAGACCAATTTTCAACAAAATACTTGAATTTTTCACTAAAAAAGGATAAACTTTCAGCTAATTTTCTACAAAATAGTTAATTTTCAAATCAGAAATATCAATTTTAATTTTCTACCAAAAAAGACGAATTTAAAAAAAAATACATAAATTTCAAGTAGAATTGGTAAGTTTTAAATTGAAAATATAAATTCTCAACGAAAAATGAAATAGTTATATGTTCAGTTAAAAAAAAGCCTCAACCAAAAAAATTAATTTTATGCAAACCAAAAAAATCAGTTTAAATTAAAATACTTGAATTTTCAACTAAAATAGTTGATCTGTTAATTAAAAATGGAATGGTTAAAAAACTTTTTTTTCAACCAACAAACATTAATTCTTATCGAAAAATATAATTGTCATAAATTTACTGTACTGTAGCAAGCTTGTTTTAGAAATTAAATATTTCCTCTAAACCCTCAGTTCTTGGATTTTATTTTACAAATTACGTGTATTTGATGTCGACAAACAAAAAACAACGCTTTATCCCAATATCTCTGCCGGAAGACTGATATTTAAAAAAATAATTAAATTTTAAAAGGGCGTTAAAATAAATTAAAAAATTTATAATTTTTCTCTAATCCGACAGGGGATATTGAGATATTGACGCAGCATTAAATCTAAGTAACATGTCAAATAAAATTCAAGAACCAAAAGTACAGAGGAAAATAATAATTTAAAAAAATTTTAAAAACGCTTTTAAATTTAAAAAATTTATTGCTAAAAAATGAATCTTCCTAATTTAAATAATTAATTTATACTTTGGCGTATAAACGTTGCAAACTTCGATTTTACGAAAAGAATGCATTGAAGGAAAACAGAAATTTATTGCCGGAAATATGACGTAAGCTTCTGGATTCCGGTAAATTGCCTCCTTATTAAAGTTTATTGAGTTTGCGTGAATTTGTTTATATACATCCTATACAATTGAAAAAAAATATATAACTTTCAAGTTAAGAAACGAAGCGATCCATAAGAAATTTTAAAGAAAAAATAAAATAAAAAATAAATCCGGCTACTTGTATCGAAATTTATTCATTAACTTTGAAAGAATAAAAATTAAAGCTTGAATTAAGGAGGATTTAAAAAAACTTATTTTAGAAATTTCATAAAATGAGAGAAAATGATATATTTTTTTTTTAATTTTCAAGATTTTTTTAAGCCGACGAGGTGGTTGACACGTATCACTTGATGAGTCTCAGAAACGTGCAAAGTTTTAATTAATCCCTTTGAGCATCTTAATTTTTTTACCCTTTTTACAGTAAAAGCAACTGTGTGAATTTTGGTTTTAATTTTTTTTTTAAATTCTGATCTATTTTCCCAAAATTGCCCGGAAACGTGAAATTTTCGAAAACATGGGTGAACAAAATTTAAGCATTTTTTTCATATTTTTCCAAATTAAAAAAAAATTAAAAGTCAACATTTTTCTTTGAATCCCTAGTCGAAAAACCTTTACAAAAACTGAAAATATTTACGCTACAACTTAATCAAACTAAAAACAAAAAGTTGTGTCCTTAAAATGATAAAAAATTTGTTTTTTAGTTGAAAATTGATCGATTTAAGTTGAAAATTCGAGTGAAAAATTTTCCTAGAGAGTTCACCTATTTTGCTTGAAAATTTAGTTATACGTTCCGTTATTAGTGAATAATTTATGTATTTAACTGTAAATTCTTCTTTTTTAGAAGAACATTGACTGCAAATTCATATGCTCAAACTTCTGGCTGAAAATTGAATATTTTTCCTTTTAAAACTCAACTTTTTTTTTTTGAAAAACAAAACTGTTTGGTATAAAATTAACTTTTTAAATTAAAAAATCCAACTGCTTTCTAGAGAATAGCCTCTTTAATTTGAAAATGAAATAATTTGGTTGACATTTTTTTTCTTTCTTGACTGAAAAATATTTCCTAGTGGAAGAAGTAATGTCGAAAAAAAAAACAATTTTGTATACAAAAATGGTAAATTCTTGTATACATTCTTTTAAAAATGTATCATCATAAAATAATAAAAAGATTTATTTTTTAACGAAAAACTCGAATTTCAAACTAAATACATGATTTTACGTAGAAAAGTTTTTTTTTTACATATTTTACTATTCAAGAGCGAAAAAAAAACTTTTTGGATCCAAAAATCATAAATTCTTGTACACTTCTTATAAAGTATTAAAACTACAATAAAATAGATTCTAATAAAAAAATACAAAAAGTACCAACATTGTCAAAATAATAGATAAAATTGCTAATTTCCTGTAATTTTTGTTATAATTTTATATAATTACTTTTAT
>JAAAKG020162059.1:13404-28847 GCA_010014905.2 Druon quercuslanigerum
TTACAAAGTATTAAAACTACAATAAAATAAAGTCAAATAAAGAAAAATACAAAAAAGACCAACATTGTCAAAATAATGGATAAAATTTCTAATTTCCTGTAATTTTTCTTATAATTTTATATAATTACTTGTATTATTCTTCAAGAATAGTTGTAGTTTTCCCAACTTATTTATACAACATTTTTCCAGAATTGATTGAATGAAAAATTTAAAAAATTAATTTATGTAAAACTTTAAATAAGAAACAAAAAACTACCCAATAAGGGTTTATGTCTCAGTAAAGCCAAATAAGTAAATAAAAGTTTTTCGATATGAAAAATCGAAAATATCATTCCAAGAAAAATGTATCTGATAAAAAAGAAGGTGAAATTTGTATGAATAGGCCTATACTTGGAATTCCTCACTTCAAATCAAGTTTCTTCAGCTTTTTATTCTAGAATATGGGAACATAAAATACCTCAAGAATTTATATAGGTATGAGTCTCATATTTACAATCCCGTAATAAAAAATGAAAAGGCGTAGGACGGTAGCCGAGAAAAGAGAGCGACAGAGAGAGAGAGAGAGAGAGAGAGAGAGAGAGAGAGAGAGAGAGGGAGAGAGAGAGAGAGAGCGACAGAGAAGTCGAGACAGGCGTAGACGAAATCGATCGGTCATCTCGTAAAAGACCTGTGAGAGGTTCTCATCCGGGAAATTAATGTAAAAACCTATCCATTTTTTAAACTCAGGTGTTCCCTTTCGTCGAAATAGTATGCCGGATTTTTATTTTCTCTTCCAGCAGGTTCAAAAATTCCAAAGAATTCATAGTAAATTCCAAAGAATATTCCAGAATAGACAATTGAAATCGGGTAAAATATGCCGGAAGAGAAAACAGACTTGACGGTTCAAAATGCTTTTAAAACAAGGGAAATAGGGTGATTTTTGAGAAAAATGGGAGATCAAGAAATGAAATAATTAAATTTTCAGTTAAAATTTATTTTTTAACCGAAAAGATAAATATTAAACAAAACAGATAAATTTTCTACTGAAAAACCAAAAAGTTTTTCAGCAAGATACATGATTTTTCAAAAAAATAATTAAATTTTCAGTCAAAAACGTGAATCTGAAAAAAATTATTTTTTAACAAATTAGTTCAACTTTCAACCACATAGTTTAATTTTACAACAAAATAAATAAAAATAAATTAAAGTGTCAACTAAAGAAATAAGTTTTCAAACAAATTATTGAATTATCAAGTCAAAAAAATGATTTTTCTACAAAACAGTTGAAATTTCAACAAAAAGGATATTATCAATCAAGAAAAATGAATTTTTAACCAAACAGTAAAATGCAACCAAGCAAAGAATTTTAGTTACTTCCGAAGAATTTCAGATTAATTCCAAAATGCTTTAAAAAAAAAAGGGGAAATAGGGTGATTTTTGAGAAAAATAGGAGAAGACTAAGAAAATAAGTTCTTTTAAAAATTAAATTAATGTACATGCGATACCATATTAAATTTAATAGAAAACGCTTCAAATGTATAAGATTTCAAGGTCGAAATATATTGTATTTTTAACGGAAAAAAATTAATTTTAAATCAAAGATTAATTTTCTACGAGAAGATATGAATTTTCAACAGAAGAGCTTTTTTTTACTAATATATTTTGTACAAAGATGAAATTTCAACGAAGACGAATAATTTTCTTCCAAAGACGAATTTTCAACTAAAATACATTGATTTTCAACAAAACAATTGAATTTTCTACCGAAAAAAATGATTTTTAAACAACAATTGAATTAATTAAATTTTCAGTTAAAAAAATTATTTTTCAACCAAAAATATAAATTTTAAACAAAACAGATTAATTTTCTACTGAAAAAAAAAAAAATTTTCAGCAAGATACATAATTTTTCAACAAAATAATTAAATTTTCAATCAAAAACGTCAATATGGAAAAAATTATTTTATAACAATTTAGTTCAACTTTTAACCAAGTCGTTTAATTTTACAAGAAAATAAATAAAAAAAAAACAGTAAAATTTCAACAAGAAAAATGAAATCGAAAAGTTACACTTACAATCAAAGAGTTGACTTTTAAAGCAAAAAAGACGAATTTTGAACAAAAAAAGTCCAGTTTCAACCAAGAAAGATGAATTTCCAACCAAAACAGATAACTTTTAAACAAAAAGAGACGAATTTTAGAAATGAGATTATTTTTAACAAAATAAATAAATTTTATACTAAAAATTGAATAATTAAATTTTTGGTTTAAAAACTTATGTTTCAATAGCAAAAACCGAATCTTCAACAAGAAAATGAATATTCAACAAAAAAATTTATTTTCCCCCAAAAAATTAAATTTTTTAACTAAATTGTTTGTATTTTCAGGCCAGCCACGAAAAAAAGAATTCTGTGCAAAACAGTTTAATCGAAATTACGAATTTTCAACAAAAAAGTCCAATGACAACCCAACAGTTGAATTTTGAAATATTAAGATTAATTTTCTACAAAAAAAAAAGAATTTTCAAATAAAATACATTCATTTTCAACCAAACAGTTGAATTTATTAAATTATTATAAATTATATATTATATAATTTATATTTTATAATTAATTAATTAATTTATTTATTATATAATTATAATTATTAAAAAAGGTCTATTTTCAACAAAAAATAAAATAATTAAATATTCAGTTTAAAAATTTATTTTTTAACAAATTAGTTTCACTTCGAACCAATTAGTTTAATTTTACAAAAAAATACAAAAAAATACAAATAAATTAAAGTGTCAATTAAAAAAATAAGTTTTTAAACAAATTTTTTAATTTTCAAGCCAAAAAAATGATTTTTCTATAAAACAGTTAAAATTTCAACAATAGTATATTATCAATAAAAAAAAATAAATTTTTAACCAAACAAAAAAAGTCCGATTTCAATCAAGAAAGATAAATTTCAAACAAAAACAGATAACTTTTCGACAAAAAGAGACGAATTTTCAAAAAAAATATGATTTTTTAACAAAATAAATAAATTTTCAACCAAGTATTTGAATTTGCAAGAAAAATTTAATTTCGAACTAACTATCTGAATTTTATAACCTACAAAGATGAGTTTTCAAAGAAAGATTAATTTTTTAACAAAATACGAATTTTCAACGTAATACATGAATTCTCAACCAAATAATTGAATGTTCTGGTAAAAAAGATAAAATTTCAATTCAATTTTCTGTTTAAAAAATTATGTTTAAATCACAAAAAAGGAATCTTCAACAACAAAAAAATGAATTTTCAACAAAAAAATTCATTTTCCCTAAAATAATTAATTTTTTTACTAAATTGTTTGTACATTCAGGCGACGAAAAAAAACAATTTTGTACAAACAAAGTTTAATTTTTTAACCGAAATTACGAATTTTCAACAAAAAAAGTCAATTAACAACCAAACAGTTGAATTTTGAAATATTAAGATTAATTTTCTACTCTAAAAGACGAATTTTCAACGAAAATACATAAATTTTAAGCAGAAATAAAAATGATAAGCTTAAAATTAAAAAAAAATCAATTTTTAACAAAATAGTTCAATTTTTAACTAAAGACATGTATTTTCAGCTAAATTCAGAATATTCAACAACAACAAAATCAATTATTAACAATCAAAACAATCAGTTTTCACTCAAATACTTGAATTATCAACGAATATAGTTGAATTGTTAATTAAAAATAAAATCATTAAATTTTATCTAAAAAACTTTATTTTCAATCAAAAAACATTAATTCTCATCGAAATGTATAATAGTAGATATTTGAACCAAAAGAGATTTTGATTTTATATCAAAAGCACATGATGTCAACCAGAAAAGTTTTATTTAATTTAAATAAAAATAATTAGAACTAGTTTAATTCAAGCAAAAAAGACAAGTAATCAATTTTCAATTAAATACACTCCTAATCTGGATTTATTGTCTCTCTCCTGTTTCCCTCTGCTTTGTGACGCCTGAGTGAATCCCCCCCCCCCCCCACCCGTGGCGCTGCTTCAATTCTGGGAAACACTAAATCCAGAATCACTAAATCCAGATTCGACTGTAACAGAATTTTAAACTATACATTTTTGAACCAAAAATAATGAATTTTTAATGAAAATAGTTAGATTTTCTAAATCGTTTCTATTAATTCAGTTAATATTTATGTTTTTCTTTTGTTTGTTAAATAAACATATATTTTTTATAAAAAATTGAATGTAATTTCAATTATTGCAAAAAGGGCTCAATAATTTTGTTACCTAAAATATTAAAAAGTTGAAAAACTATCTAAAAGTAATAAACAATAAAAAAAGTCGAGTGCAAAAACGCTTCAACAACCTTGACAGCAAACACATTTTTCCGCTATACAAGAGCCTTCATAGAATACAGTTTTCAATTTATCTAATTCGTGTTTAATATTTTTTTACTCGACTTCGAATGCAGAATAACATTTCATAAACAATAATTTAAAATTAATGCTAATTTCCAAAGAATGTCCTCGTGAGTGGTGGAATCAAAGAACCAGCCCGAGGGAATTGAAGGCTCGTCTTAAGGTCAATTTCCATGGACGGTTTTATTATCAGGCTTGCGTAATTAATTAGTCACGCGAGTAACGCATTGATTTGTGAGCATTCCAGAGCAGTTTCTACCACGATGTAACCAAATAGTCTTAAAGTCTTAAAGTCTTGCGAAACTTCTTCACTTCCAATATAATACCCACTTCCATTCTATTCTGTTATTCATTTACCTTCGAAATCGATTTTTAATCTATTTTTTATTTTCTTCAAATTCAACATTTCTCGTTAATTATTTCATTATTAATTCTTCAAATACATTAAGTATTATTTAAAAAATAACATACTTCACAGCACAAAAAAAACGAGTCGAATGTTTGGTTTTTTTTCATCAAAATTTTAAACTCAAAATATTAATTTTCAACGTTTTGTCACGCCTGAGTGAACGCTCCCACCTCACGCAACCAAAAAAGTTCAATTGGTAATCAAAAATGGAATCGTTACATTTTCAGTTGAAAAACTTAACTTTGAACAAAACAAAAAAAAAGAATTTTCAACAAAATAGATAAATTTTCAACCAGAGGTTGAACCTTCAAACAAAAAATGGGAATTTTCGTTAAAAAATGCAATAGTCGATATTTGAACCAAAAAATTATTTTAAAACAGAAATTTTCAACATAAAAATATGAATTTTAAACAAAAAATTCGATTGTCAAACAAATACTAGAATTTTCTACCAAAGTAGTTGAATTTCCAACAATCAAAAATAAATGTAACCAAAGTTACATTTTCAACTAAAAAAGGTGACATTTCTAAAAAAAAAAAAAAAAAAAAGAATTGAATTTTCAAGCCAAAAAAAGAAATTTTCTACAAAACAGTTAAATTTTCAACAAAACTCAACACAACGACAATAATTAATTTTTGATAAAAAAGTTCATATTTTAAGTTATTAAAAAAGAATTATTGATACAAAAATTGAACTTTTGACGACAATTATAATAGTTAAAATTTCAACAAAAAATATTTTAGTTTTAAATCAAAATAGTTCAATTTAATAAAAAAATACTAAAAAATTTATGAATTTCTATCAAAAAAGGAATAGTTCAATTTTCAGTTTCAAAAATTAATTTTTTAACAAGAAAAAACAATGATTCTTCAACCAGTTGAATTTCATTAAAAAAAAAAAGAAAAAATAGTTGGACCTTCAACCTGAATTAAGAGTTTTCAACAAACAAGATTATTTGTTTACCCAAATAGGCAAATTTTCAAGAAAAAACTTAAATCTACCAAACAGTTAAATTGTCATCTTAAAATCCATAAATTTACAAAGAAAAATGAAATAGTTAAATTTACGATACAAATTTAATTATTAAAAACAAAAAAACAAACTTCCAACACAATAGTTAAATTTTCAAATAAATAATATAAATTTTTTACCGAAATAGTTTTATTTTAAACCAAAAATAAGAATTTTCAACAACCAAATTAGTTCTCAACCAAATAGTTTAATTTGCTACCAAACTGTTGATTTTTAAACCCAAAAATATGAATTTTCAACATTTCAAAAAGGAATTTAAGAAATATATTATTTTTTTATCAAATAGTTGAATTAAATTATTTAAATTAATTTTCAAGCCAAAAAAAGAAATGTTCTACAAAACAGTTAAATTTTCAACAAAACTCAACAACGAGAATAATTAATTTTTGATAAAAAATGTTCAAATTTTAAGTAATTAAAAAATAATTTTCAATAAAAAAATTTAACTTTTGACGGAAATTATAATAACTGAAATTAAAACAAAAAATATTTCAGTTTTAAATCAAAAATACTTCAATTTAATAAAAAAAAATATTAAAAACTTATAAATTTTAATCAAAAATGGAATAGTTCAATTATTAGTACCAAAAATTAATTTTTTAACAAGCAACAACAATTATTTTTCAACCAGTTGAATTTTGTTAAAAAAGACAAAATAGTTGAATCTTCAACCTGAATTAAGAATTTTCAACAAACAAGATTATTTTTTACCCAAATAGGCAAATTTTCAAGAAAAAACTTAAATCTACCAAACAGTTGAATTGTCGTCTTAAAATCCATAAATTTACAAAGAAAAATGAAATAGTTAAATTTACGATACAAATTTAATTATTAAAAAAAAACTTCCAACGCAATAGTTAAATTTTCAAATAAAGAATATAAATTTTTACCGAAATAGTTGGATTTTCAACCCAAAAATATGAATTTTCAACAACAACGATTTTATTCAACCAAAAAACGAATTTTAAACAAAATATCTGAACTTTTAACTAAAAATGATCAACTTTAAACAAAAAATAGAATATTTAAATTTTCAATAATTAAAATGTATTTTTAGCTACCAAAAAAGAACTTCTATCGAGAAAAATAGTTAAATTTTCAACCAAAGAGATGAATTTTTAATTAAAATAATGAACCTATAATAAAAAAAAAACCTTTCAACCAACTCGTTGCAGTTTTAACAAAAGAAGATTTTAAGTTTTAACGAAAAGCGGTCAATTTTCAATTACAAAAGATTTTTCCATCAAAGTGGAAAAACAATGTAAAACAAATAATTTAAAGTTAAAACAAAAACGATGAATTTTTAATCGAAAAGGTCAAATTTTCTATTTAAGCAGATGGATATTCAACAAAACTTTTGAATTTTTAACCAAATCAGATAAATTCTGTACCAAAAATATAATAGTGCACTAATTAAAAAAAAAGAATTAAATAATTATTTTTCAACCAAAAATAGCTGGATTTTCCTGTTGACTTCTATTAATTTAGTTCACATTTAAGCGAAAAAATAAGAAAACTGAAAGTTTCTTGAGAACAGAAAAAAAAGACGAATTCTCTTTTTTTTAAGGGGAAAATAGGCAAAGTGCAAAGTCTGAAATAAGGATATAACAGTTGGGAAATAGTAATGAAAGCACATTTTTTAATCTGAATAAGAGTTCATTCAACTGGAAATGATTCACCACTATCAACGCAAACTCATGATAGGAGGAGACATTTTAAACTAAATATGCACGTTTTTATGAAAAATGTGCAAGCAACAAAATTAAAAGCTTTCAAATGTCTGGCACATTAGATAACATTTTTACTTTTAATTAACTACAAACATTAATTTTTTACATAAGCATAACAAAACAACTTCGTGACGTAAATCATTTTAGATTTTAACGTCTGGGAAACAAGACATTGGTATTTAAAAGTAACAAGTTAGGCTTTTCCTTATAAATACCACTTCATTTCTTTAATTTTTCTTGCTTGATCATAAAATGTGTGTACATTACAAAATCAGGTTTTATCATTAATAGTTTCATGCATTTCACAACTATTTCCTTAACATATTTGCACTTATTTTGCAACGCAGATGTTGTAATATTATTATTATTTTATTTGCGAAACCTGGCTCCAACTATTATTCAGAAAAATATTTTTATAACATTTTAAAATCAAATTTTTTTGATTAAGTTTAAACGACTTTCTTAATTTTGACGTTATTTTTGGTCAATTAAAAAAAAATTATGTTAAACAAAGGGTTTCTCTAATTCAAAACAAATATTTTTCTTACTCTAGTGAATATAATTTTTTTTTTTTTGAGACTACCGTGATGCAAGGTAATTTGACATTTTGCCAAGCCTTGAGAAGGTCACGCGAATAGTAATAATCATTATGCATTCTTGAATGGCAAGATTAAAAGCGCCGCCGCGTTTTAATTAATCTTTAAGATGATTATTTTAAACCAAGAATTACTTCATAATCAATAAAAAATAATTCTACATTTTTCAAAAATTGTTATTTGAACAAAAAAAAAAAACATTTCTCTGAACCCAAGAAATTTTTCTTTGAATCGATTAAAAAAATTTCAAAAGATTTAAATGATTTTAAACGATTTTCAAAGATTTTAAGAGACTTCTAATTTTTTTTAAAAAGATTTTAACGACTTCTCATTTAAAAGAAGGAATTCTCCAAATCTGACCTAGAAGTTGGAACAGTCATGATAGTTTTTGTAAATTCCCTTTTTCTAAATAAAATTAAAATTATTTCCCAAAATTTTGCTTCCATTTCAAAAAGTAAATGTTACAACCTCATATTATAATTATCATAAAAAAATTCCCTACACCAAATCACAATTAAAATAATTAATCAAATTCCCTGTTCGAAGCACGTAACGCTCTTTTTTCACAAAAAGTCTCTGTTCCAAAGTCAAAATTCTCTTTTTTTTTGCGGAAATTTCCCGTCCCAAACACAAAATATAATAATTCTTTACTAAAATTTCCTGTTCCAAAGTAACAATTATAATTCTTTAACAAAATTCCCTGTTCGAAAATCAAAAATACATTTATTTACAGAATTTCTATGTCGCAATATCTTCGAATAATAATTATTTTCAAAAATTCCCGTCACAAGTCAGGGTAACATTTGCAAATATTTAAGTAAACTTTCTTTACTTTTTTTTATTTGCTCCCTGTCCCAGCTTAGGATGATAAATTTTTTAGAAAATTCCTTCTCTCAAAGTCGAAATTATAATTCTTCACTGAAATCCTTTCTCCCAAATCAAAATTAAATCCTTTTTCCCAGCTCAAAATCCGAACATTTTCTGGATTTTCTCGTTGATTTTTCTTTGACGGAAAGAAATTTTCTTTGAATCAAAGAATATTTTTTCCTGAGTATCTTTTCCATTGATTGCCCACGTCTTGATTAAGGTCTTGATAAGGTTTCATCGAGCTTGGTAGCCGTTTCTTTCAGAGCTGACAGACCATCTTAATCTCGCGAGGAATGTCTCTTTAGAAAAAAATGTAGTCCAAGCAGATGTGTATCCAGGACACTTTAAAAATTAATTTCAAAAATGGAACTTTCTTATTTATATTTTATTTTTCGAACGCTTCAAACTTGAAGGTATATTGTAAATAATTGAATTATTCTCTCGGTCAATGTGTGTAATGGTTATTGAAAAAGCGTGTTGGTATGTATTTTTATATGTAAGAGAGTATTATATTCGTAAGCTAGGTTGGAATGTTGGATAGGTCGACGACACGCGACTTCTCAGACCGGTTTTGGGGACCTTCGAACAAGTACGTCTCGAAAAAGTGAACAACAATACCAAAATTGTAAGCTACGTATCGTCTACAAAAATTTTTGCAAAACAGCTTCCAAAAACTATATTTTCATCATTATATATTGAACAATTTGTTTATTTTTAAACAAACATTTTTTGATATCATAAAAATTATGTTTTGTTTTTATATTATAAAATCATCATCATAAACATTGCCAGAAAAGTCCCACTTAAATTTTTTAATTCTACAAGACCTAAACAATTTATGGAACCAAAGTTTTTTAGTAAAAATTTTTTTAGGACAAATGTACAAAAAAGTACCACTACTTTTTTTTTTTAATTTTTGCAGGTCCTAAATAGTTTTTGGGATAAAAGTACAAAATTTGTAAAAAAAATTAAGACTTTTCCGGTGTCCGTGGTAATTTTTTAATTTAATTTATTTTTTACCGTATTTTGGAACCGTGAGAGACGAATTTGCGTAAACAACTTAAGGTCATTTATTATATCAATTAAGCATTTTTCGTAAACTCTTTCAAGGTTATATTTTCAATTATCCTTGCAATTTCTACAGCATCTTTTGCACATTAAATACATAAATAAAGGAATTTCGTTGCTAAATGTATTATCTTTAAGGAAGCAAAAAGTCATCCTTGTTTTTTCAGAGCCATATGACGCCGTAGAAATTGCAACAATAAATCAAAATATAACCTTGAAAGTATTTACGCGAAATGCCTAATTGAGATAATCAATAACCTTAAGTTGTTTACGCAAATTCGTTTCTCACAATTGCGCAATATCATTTTGTTACTGCATCAGAACACGAGCGACTTTACCTGTCGAACGGTCTATCTGTTGGTAACGTAGGAACTTGTATTTAGAAATTGTCAAATGCGCTTCAGAATTGTTTGCACTTTATCCAGCACTATTTATTAGCAATGATTTTTCAACCAATTGAATTTCATTAAAAAAGAGACAAAATAGTTGAATCTTCAATCTGAATTAAGAATTTTCAACAAACAAGATTATTTTTTTACCCAAATAGTAAAATTTTCAAGAAAAAACTTAAATCTACCAAACAGTTGAATTGTCATCTTATAATCCATAAATTTACAAAGAAAAATGGAATAGTTCAATTTACGATAAAAATTTATAAATAATATAAATTTTTTACCGAAATAGTTGTATTTTAAACCAAAAATAAGAATTTTCAACAAAATTAGTTCTCAACCAAAGAGTTTAATTTTCTACAAAAAAGATGAATTTTAAACCACAAAATATGAGTTTTTAACAAAAAGGATAATTTCCAACCAAAAGACGAATTTTAAATAAAATACCTAAATTTTTAACTAAATAAGATCAAATTTAAACAAAAAAAATGGAATAGCTACATTTTCAGTAATTAAAATGTATTTTTGGCAAACAAAAAAAAAATTTCAAGTTTTAACGAAAAGCGGTCAATTTTCAATTACAAAAGATTTTTCAATCGAGATAGAAGAACAATGTAACCTTTTTGTATTTTAAGCAGGACTTTTTTTAATACCAAAGCACGGTGTCCGTGGTAATTTTTTAATTAAATTTATTTCTTACCGTATTTTGGAATCGTGAGAGACGAATTTGCGTAAACAACTTAAGGTTATTTATTATCTCAAATAAGCATTTTGCGTATACTCTTTCAAGGTTATATTTTCATTGATCCTTGCAATTTCTACTTTACTTTTTGCACATCAAATCCATAAATAAAGGAATTTTGTTGCCAAATGTATTATCTATAAGGAAGCAAAAAGTCATCCTTGTTATTTCAGAACCATATGACGCTGTAGAAATTGCAACAATAATAGCCTAATTGAGATAGTAAATAACCTTAAGTTGTTTACGCAAATTCGTCTCTCACCATTGCGCAATATCATTTTGTGACTTCATGGGAATACGAGCCACTTTTTATTAGCAGTAACTAATCATTGAGGGGTGGCCAACCATTGTCGGAAAACCCTACTTGAGTGCTGTTTTGTCTAAAACCTAAATTTAGCGGGACCTTATCCGGGATGCCCATAAGACTAGTTTTTTTTTTTTGTAAATTGAATAGAGATTTCCATCATAAGATAATATCTATAAAATCCTTGAATAATTGCATCAGTTGAAGTGAGTAAGACTGTAATAACGGACACGCGGGCTCGATTGACGTGCATTAAACATTTTTTATGGGTTACGTGCCCGGGGAAGATTCGGTTCCGCTGGCTGCGGCAATGACGAATACACTACGCAAGAAGATTCTTGGGGGAAAGTAAGTCGGTGAATCATTGAAGAGGAAGTTAAGAAGCAGCAGGTATAACGATTGTGCGCGACCTTAACACGTGTGCTTACCTACGCAGATGACGGTTATGGTGAAATATTTTTCCGATTCTTTACAATCGAAAGTTAGACGGATTTAAGTCCAACCGCGGTACCTTTCATTATGAAGTTGGGCGTAACTTCTTATATCAGTAAAAAAAATATTCATTCATTGAAAGAACATTTCTTTGAATCAAAGGAAAATATTTATAGGCTCTGAATCACAGGTTCCACAGTTTAAAAGGAACTCAAAAAGGGGGAAATAAGGGAAAAATTAAAAATTAACTTTTACACGTAGAAAATAAGAAACAATATCTTTTTATAGGAAATGTTGCATTTTTGAATAATTTTGAATGATTCCCCAGATGAAAAATTTATATACACTTTATATGTAGTGGATAAGACAATGATATTTTTAGGTATGTTAAGCTGGCACAACACTATTAAGGTATCGATATGTAACTTACTTCATAATTTAGGGCTAATTTGTGCTCGTAGTCCCAAATTATGGACTCTATTATTTTCTTTTTTTTAATAGTGTTTTTACAGCCCTAAATTATGTGAGGGGTAAAAATGTGTTTTATCGTTTTCTTCACGTATTTTTTATAATGTTAAGGTGGAACCACAGCATATATAACGAAAAAAAAGGTCAAAGGAAATATCGCAGGACCTTCGTTCGATGATATTTCAAGAGCCTTAAATGAGCCTGAAATTATAAAAGAGAAATGAAAAGAAAATAATTTTTTTTTTGTTGTAAATTTGTTTAAGCAATTTTGTTTAAAGTTTAAAAATCATATTCGGGGAGTCTTTAATGACCTTCAACATTGGGTAGAAAAAGAAATTTATTTAATTCATTTTTACTAGGATTGTTTAAATGAAAATTGTTTTTAAATCGAAATTAAATCCATAAGATGACTACTGATTTGCCAAAACATTACATGTCAGTAACATTTTCGTTTTTGAATTGAGATTTGTATTTATTAAATTATTATATTGAATGCAACAATTGGAAATTGAAGAAAATTTAAGAGTTGGAAATTGATGAAAAATCAACTGTTGAAAACACAATGTTCAATCTTCTTTCAAATTTGATTTTCTTCAATTTTGTAAAGTTGATAATTCAGTTATCAATTTTCTTCAATTTTCTCAAATTTTCAACATTCGAATTTCCATCTGTTGAATACTTAATTATTAATTATTTTCACTTTTCAATAGTTATCATTCAATATTCGACCATTTAATTTCTAGTTTTCTTTGATTTTGAACAACTACATTTTCAAATATTGCAAATTGAACAAAATAATAGAATTAAATTTTCAACTGTTTAAAATTCAAATGCTAAATACTAAACAAAATTGGTAATTCATTTTTTAACAGTTAAGAAAAAACTGTTAAAAATTCATATTTTTTTCATTGAAGATTAATTATTTGAGTTGAAAATTAATTTCTTCGGATGAGAAACGATTTTTTTTTATAACTGAAAATTCGTTCTTATAACTGAAATCTTAACTAATCCATTCAATGTTGAAAATCTATAATTCATGCATTTTGTTGAAATGCATTTATTTGTTTGAAAATGTAATTTTTCCACTATTGTCCCCTATAACATTTCTTAAATTTCCCCCTGTAAAAGATGAGGTTTCCACCAAATAGTCCAATTTTCAATCAAAAAAGATTTTAATTAAACCAAAAACATTTTCAATAAAGAAGTTAATTTTAAATGAAAACAGGCGAATTTTAAATTAACTAGTTGATTTTTTAACAACAAAATGAGCTTTTAATCGTAAACTTAATTTACAGCCAAATAGTCAAATTTAAAACAAAAAACGATAAATTGGTAAAAAAAATATAAATAAAAGTTAAGTTTCCATGAAAATTGTTTGAAGAAAAATAAATTTTTAACCAAAATATTAATTTTCAACCAAATTGATAAGTTTATGAATCAAAAAAAATAAATGTTTAACAAAATAGTTATTTTTTAGTCAACAAAGAAGAAAAAGTGAATCCACATGTTAAAGTTTCGAAACCAAAAGACGTATATTCTGTAAAATGGTTAAACTGAAAAAAACCGTAACAGAGGAAATTTTAAACGAAGATTATTTTTCTATCAATAAACACGAATTTTGAACTAAAATAGATCAATTTTCAGCCAAAAATGGAAAATTTACATTTTGAGTTGAATTAATGAATTTAAAACAAAAATAATTTTCTGCAAAATAGTTCACTTTTCAACCGAAGAGATCCATAAAAAAATAGAAAAAAAAAACATTTTAAACTTTTTCTGTTAAGTTTATTGATCTATATAACTGAAATACATCTTTTTTGGTTGAATTCAACTATTTTTGGTATAAAATTAAAATAGTTTTTGAAAATTCAACTACTTAGTTGGAACTTTGTTGATGGTTTATCATTCTGGTTGACAAACCTTTTTTTTGTTGTCTTGAAAATTTATATTTTTAGCTGAAAACTAAATAATTTCTATGAAAACTCGTTTTTTTCTTTGTTTAAAATTTACTTTTCTAACTGCAAATTGAACTTTTCAAGGTTTTTTTGGTTGAAGATTCCTCATTTTAGTTTTTAAAAATTTCTTTCTCAGGCTCAAAATTTATCTTCTTGATTTAAAAATTCAACGAAAAAGTGTTTAAAATGTATTGAGAAACAACATTTTTTGGATTAATATTATTTATCATTCAAGTGTATGGTTGGTTTTATACCTAGAAAAATTTAGAAATTGGAATATTGTATGTAGCAACCCTAAGTAAGGCACTGTTTAATGCGAATAATATTTTTTCCATTATTTTGACTTATTTTATCATTTAAATTTAGCGCCCTTTTAAATTTGAAGCGATACATTTTCCCGGAAAATTTAAATAATGTAATTTTAATTAATAAAGATAGTAAATACGATTTTTAAAAACTTTTTTCGAGCACTTAAACTCTTTAGAACACTACCTGGCTCTGTCTTCGGCATTTAAAGATCGCCAAAAATGGGGTCAATAAAGCGTTTTTGAAAAACTTCGCCACGATTTTGTTAATCTCTTATTTTCGAAAGATTACAAAAAACCATGATGTCTATTTTATCCCTGACCAACCAAAAACCCCGGTTCTGTCTCCGGCATTTAAAGACCGTCAAAAATGGGTCCAATAAAACGTTTATGAAAAACTTCGCCACGATTTTGTTAATCCCATATTTTCGCAAGATTCCAATAGACCCTGATGATTATTTTATCCCTGACCAGCGACAACCCTCTCTCTCTCTGTCTCCGGCATTTAAAGACCGTCAAAAATGGGGCCAAAACAACGTTGTTTGAAAAACTTCGCCACGATTTTGTTAATCTCTTATTTTCGAAAGATTCCAAAAAACCATGATGCCTATTTTATCCCTGATCAACCAACAACCCCGGTTCTGTCTCCGGCATTTAAAGACCGTCAAAAATGGGTCAAATAAAACGTTTATGAAAAACTTCGCCACGATTTTGTTAATCCCATATTTTCGCAAGATTCCAATAGACCCTGATGA
>JAAAKG020162070.1:0-29103 GCA_010014905.2 Druon quercuslanigerum
TCGACGCACTGTGCGAAGGGTCGCTGTAGAGATTGCCGAATGTGACATCGCATTTAAGCTATCCATTTTGCTATTTAACAAATTTAACAATTTCCCTGAAAAGTTCCCTATTTTGCTTAAAATTGGAAATTTGGAAATACTAATTAAATAGTGTCATCGCTCAGAAAAATTGACAAATTAATTAAACGGTCACTCTTTCATAGAAAAAATCTATTTTTTTGCATAATTCTTAATTTTATCCCTAATCTGAATCATTTTAAAACCAATTTTCTAATTCGCCGCACTGTACGCAGGGTTGCTGTAGATATTGCCGAATGTGACATCACATTCAAGCTATCCATTTCGCTCTTTATCAAATTTAACAATTTCCCTGAAAAATTCCGTATTTTGTTCAAAATTGGAAATTTGGAAATACTAATTAAATAGTGTCATCGCTCAGAAAAATTGACAAATTAATTAAACGGCCACTCTTTTATAGAAAAAATCCATTTTTTGCATAATTCTTAATTTCATCCCTAATCTGGATCATTTTGAAACCAATTTTCTAATTCACCGCACTGTGCGTAGGGTCGCTGTAGATATTGCCGAATGTGACATCACATTCAAGCTATCCATTTCGCTCTTTATCAAATTTAACAATTTCCCTGAAAAATTCCGTATTTTGTTCAAAATTGGAAATTTGGAAATACTAATTAAATAGTGTCATCGCTCAGAAAAATTGACAAATTAATTAAACGGCCACTCTTTTATAGAAAAAATCCATTTTTTGCATAATTCTTAATATTCACCCCTAATCTGGATCATTTTGAAACCAATTTTCTAATTCGCCGCACTGTGCGCAGGGTCGCTGTAGATATTGCCGAATGTGACATCACGTTCAAGCTATCCATTTCGCTCTTCTTCAAATTTAAAATTTTGAGATGGTTTTATACTCGTAGTAAATTTTATAAATGAGAGCAACATAAAAAATGAATAAAAAGTTTATTTTTGAATGGACATTTTGCACGATTGGACAATGGAAATCAGAGGATGTTGCATAATGCTATGCAGACAGGTACATAAACGTGTGCATGCATATGCGTAATGGAGAGAAGGTAAAAAATTAAAGAAGGGTCGAGGACTTGAGGGAGAGGGGCGGAAGATTGCACAATGTGAATCCATTGTAAATTACTTTATGGTCACCTTTGTCGTGTACCGAGACTTTTAATATCCATAAGGACAAACTGTAAAAAGCGTTTACAGCCTACCGTGAATTTCGTTCAAGATCGTATAATTCAACGAGACGTTATTAACTTTACGATTGCATTATTTACAAGCAGAGCGATCGCAAGCCGCTTTGTTAATACTCGCTATTTATTATCCGATGACGTTAAGTTAACAATTTCTCTTCTCTGAATCAAATTTTTAGTGTAACAGAGTAAGGAGGACGTACAACAAGGTTTTCTTAACTTTTATCATTTGCCATTTAATGTGGAAATTCTTTATCAGGATGTCTACTTAAATCCTGCAAACAATTTCCCTGACAATTCCAGGTTTTTCCAGGTATCTCAAGCTTTTTCCTGGTATGAGTTTTCCCCAGATTATTACAAATATTGTCCCTTTTTATTTTATAGGAATTAAATTAATATTACAAGATATACTTAAATATTTCAGCAGCGCAATAGATTAAATAAATAATTAAATAATTATATAAACATGATTAATCACTTCTAGAATTTGTCTCTAAAGTACAAGAATTTGAATTAAAGTTCAAATAAATTTTTATTTTATCTACTTATACTGAAAATGTAGTGCATATTTAGGTAAAATAATGTGAGTACTATATTGAAAATTAACTTAAACCGCTTCAAATTACTAACTTTTCACGTAGAAATTTGGACTTTCAAAAAGATACATGAATTTTTAAACAAATAATTGAACTTTCAACCAGAAGGATTACTTTTCTAAGAAAAAGACAATTTAAAAAAAAATACATTATTTTCTCAATCAAAGAGTTGAATTTTCAACTGAAAAATATCAATTTTCCAAGAAATAGCTGAATTTTGAACTAAAAAGTATCACTTTTCAACCAAAAATGGAACAGTTAAATTTTCAGTTAAAAAAAATTATTCTTACACAAAAAAACAGACTTATTTTTTAAACAAATTTAATCAAGCCTTTAACCAAATAGTTTTATTTTCAACAAAAAAGATGAATTAAATACAAAAATTCTTAATAGTTAATTGCAATACTTGAATTTTTGAGCTAAAGAAAATGGATTTTTAAACAAGGCGATTAATTTTCAAACAAGAAAATTAATTTTCTAGCAAGAAAGACTATTTTTAGATTAAATTTATGAATTTTTAACAAAAAAGTTGAATTTTCAATTAAAAAAGACCCATTTTTAACTAAACAGTTAAATTTTCAACCAAACTAATGAATTTTCAACTAAAATGATTAATCTTTATCTCAAATAAATGAACTTTAAACAAAAAGACGAATTTTTGAGAAAATTAAAAATTTAGTTTAGAAACTGAAAATTTAGTGCATATTTAGGTAAAATAATGTAAGGACTATATATATTATATTATATTTCAAATTAGAACAAATTACTTTTATTTTTAACCAACACGATGAATTTTCTACCATTTTAGACCATTTAGAAAAAAACATTAAATTCAAAATTAAAAACACATGAATGTTCAACAAAATATTTTAATTATCAAATACAAAAAAAAAAACAAATTTTGAACCAAATAGTTCAATTTCAAACAAAAAAGATCAATTTTTTAATAAAAATGGAATAGAAGAATCGTTTTTGTCAACGAAGACGAATTTTATTGAAAATAAATAAATTGCAAATTAATTCATCAAAGCGACCAATTTTCAACTAAAATAATGATTCGTCAACATTAATAGTTAAATTTCCAACCAAAAACATGAATTTTGAAATAAATTAATAAGTCTTTAACTAGAATCATTAAATTTCCTATCAAAATAATTATTTTCAGCCCAGAAGATTGATTTATAACAAAAGGTCAACATTTTCAACTAAAAATAATTTTACAACCAAATATTAAATAATTAAATTTTAAGTAGTAAAATTAATTGTCAAAAAAAAACAAGAAACAAATTTTCAACAAAGTAGTTCAAGTTGCACTTAGAATAAACTTAAAAAACTGAACTTTCAGTCAAAAAATTGATTTCAAACAAAAGAGTGTGTTATCCCACTTAATATTGCAATTTAAAAAAAAATTCACAACGCTCTTGAAAAAATTCCCTGACTTCAAAAAAAAAAAAATTCCCTGACATTTCCAGGTTTTTCCCGGTACATACAAATTCCCTGAAAATTCCAGGTAGTCCAGGTTTTACAGGTAGGGTAGACACCCTGTTTATGGAATATATTCCATCAATATCAGGGTGGCTGTTTTAATCGAGGAAAAAAAAATTCCCAATTTTTTGCCGGGTCAAGAAAATTTCTCACGGTCCTGTCTAATAAAATTGGTGGAACGAAATTCTCGAAATTCTTGCACTCGTTGCTAAATACATTATATTGGTTGCATACTCAAAAGTCGCCAATCTTTAAAATAATTTATAAAATTAAAAAAAAATAGATCTGTTATTGATTTCCGGCAATCTTTACGGAAGCTTCTGAGTGTACTTTAGCAAAAATAATTTAGGTTAAAATTGTTTTTTTAATAGTAGTTATTTAGAGTTTTGGACTTTTCTTTCTCTTTGGGGAAAGGTTACAATTTCTATTTATTTATTTTTTATTCTTTGAAGGATTCTATTGAATTCTATTTGGGTGGTGTTAATTATTATAACAATAATAACTGTATGATTTTTCAATCAAATTTTTTAAAATAAAATCAACTCAAATAGAAATTTAGAGAATCCTTCGAAGAATAAAATCATGCCTTGATCATTAGGATTAAATAAAAATCGTATCTTTTCCCTAAAGAGAAAGAAAAAACTAAACCTTTAAATAACTACTGTTAAATAAACAACTTTAACCTAAAAAATTTTTTTCTGAAGTGTGCTTAGAAGCCTCCATCAATATTTACAGAATTTAATAATACATCCTTTTTTGTCGATTTTATAAATCATTTTAAATATAGGCACCTTTTGAGATTGAGTTTTTTCTTTTAAATTTTCAAGGACATTTTAAATTGCATTTTCCAAATGAGCAAGTTTTTAATTAATTTATTTATTAATCCAGAATTATTAACAATTATTTTTTAGTGTTCTATTTTATCAATTGAATTTCAGCTGAAGGGCAGTGACAGACACTGTCACATTTCTGTCAATAATAGAACTGAAAAAAATGTAAGACTTAATAATATAAGATTTTCTTATTTCATTTTTAGATGATATATTTAATTAATTTTCAACCAAGAAAAAGGGACTTTTAAACAAAATAGTTACATTTTCAATGATACTGATAAATCTTGGATAAAAAAATTAAATCTTAACAAAAAGTGTAATAGCTGATATTTCCAGAAAAAAATATTGCAAGAAAAATTTTTCAATCAATAAAGAGAAAAAATCTCATCCATAATGTTGTGAATTTTCATCTGAAAAATATCAATTTTACAACAAAATTAAATAGATATATTTTTAGTAAAATAAATTTTTAAATAAAGTTATGCATATTTAATCAAAAAAGAAATTTGTTGCTAAATAGTGAAATTTGGAACCAAGAAGATGAATTTTATATCCAAAAAGACAAATTTTCAACCGAACAGATGAATTTTTAACCAAAAAGATTCATTTTCAAATAAAAAGAAAATTTTTTCATAAAATACATGGATTTTTATTAAAAGATTAACTTTCTACCAGAAAAGTATAGTTTTTAACAAAATAAATGAATTTTCATCCAATTGTATTATACAAAATAGAATAGCTTACTTTTTAGTTAGAGCGATAAGTTTTCAAACAAATAAAATAAATTTTTAACGAAATAGTTAAATTTTTAACCAAACAAATAAACTTTTTACCAAAAATATTAAATGCCTATGAAACAAAAATGTCGCCAAAAAAAATGGAATAGTTAAAAAAAATTACAAAAAACTAATATTCAACCAAAGAAATGAAATTTGAACCAAAAAAATTATTTTTCTACCCAAAAAGGCAGGTTTTTGACAAAATAGATAAATTTTTAACTAAAAAATTTAAATTTTCAAATAAAAATAAAATTGTTTAATTTTGAGTTGGAGAAGTAAATTTTTTAATAAAATAAATTTGTTAACAAAAAAATGAATTTCGTATCAAAAAGATTAAATGCCTATCACCAAAAAGTTTTTAAAAAATTTAGGTAAATTTTTATTTTGAAAAATTACTTTTTAATACAAAAAAAAATCAAATTATCAAACCAGCGAAATAAATTTGGAACCAAAACGATTAATTTTCTAACAAAAAATATTAATTTTTAACAAAACACAGCTATTTTCAACAAAATGCAGAAATTTTCATGTATTTGAATTTTTAACTGAACAAGGATAATTTTTAACCTAACATAAAATAGTTTAATTTTCCGTACAAAAATAATTTTAAAAAATATGAGAAAAAAATTCAATTTTGAGAAAAAAAGGAAGATTTTATAACTAAAATGATGAATGGTCAACAATGAACAAATTTATTTTTAACAATGCAGTTATAATTTCAAATAAGAAGTTGAATTCTGAACCAAAAAAGGGTTGTCATTGACTATTCATGATAAGCGAAAATCTAAAAAAAATTTATGTATTTATCTGTGATTAAAAATTATAAATATTTTTTTTAATTAGAAAAAAATTCTGGGAAATAATTTTAAACTTTGAACAGTTGCAAATATTTAGGAAAAAAATCTGGAAAATTTTTAAACAATTTTTTTTTATTTTTCAAGATTTTGCTAAAACATGAAAAATATTGAATTGTTTTTTAGGAAAAATTGGTATTTATTCTTTATTGTAAAGAATTCGTTTTCAGAAAATATTTTTAAAAAATTAATACTTTTTCCCAAGATTTCCTAAAATGTCGAAAAAGAAATGTCGAAGATTTTAAACCAAAATTTTTCAATTCTGCAAGATTATAAAATGTTGTAAAACATTCAAATCATTTTAAAAGATATTTATAATTTACGAAAAAATTTCGAAAATAATTTAAAATTTGAAAAGATACATATGAAAAGTGGGGGTTTATCTTGAAAATCTAATGTTAAGCAAAAATTTAATAAGATTTTAAAATATCGCAAAGATATCCGAAGTTTTGTAAAGATACAAAAATAAATCTAAACCTTAAATAATTCAAACCAATTTTTAGAAATGTAGATTTTCGAAAATATGGAACAACAAACTTAAAAGATTCTTAACATTTCTAAAAGGTATCAAGAGAATACAAATATTTTTTTAAGATTTACTATTTTTTATTTAAAATCGAATATCAACTACTACATTCTTCGTTTAGAATTAATACTTTTTGGTTGCAAATTCAACTACTTGGTCAAAAGTTTAAATACTTTACTAAAGAGTCATTTTTTTACTGATTATACATAATTTTACTTGAAAATTAGTTTTCTTGTTCATAAATCATATCTGTGGAATATTTGCGCGTAGCGCGCAAGTGATGAATCGGCGAGGAAGTGATAGGCATCTGCCTTTGAAAATTAATAACTCAGCCAAAAAAATGCTAGAGCAATAAAAAAAAGTGATATAGCAGCTAAAAATGTTCTACGTAAATAAGCTTGCAGAAGTTTATATGAAAAAAATTTTGTGCTTGGTAGACTGAAAAATGTAAAAAAAGTAAGGATTTTCGGGTACATTTGAGAACAGTCAAGTTTAGAGCATTATTTCTTACACAATGGGCAATGGAAAAAATTTGAAAAAATTTCTGAGTATGAGGAAAATTGTTATGAATACATTGCAGTTGAGAAATTTGAGAAATAATAAAAATTGTTGCAAACGGTTGCAACCTGTAACGGATAGGCTCAGTAATTATTTTCAATCATCCGGTAGGATTTGATAGTCTTATTTTTTTTCGAAAATCGCGATGTTTTTTAGACATTTGTTTTTGTTGGAAAACAAGTGCCAGAAAGCAGCCCGAACCTTTTTTTTACTGCCGAACGCTCGTGCCTTTCTTCGACCCGTGGTTCTGAATCCTTGGGTGACACCTGGCACGTCCTCGACAGCAAAAAAAAGTGGTTCTGGCTGCTTTCTGGCACTTGTTTTCCAACAACAACCAATGTCTACAAATATCGCGATTTTCACAAACAATAAGACTATCATATCCTTCCGGGCGATTGACAATAATTACAGAGCCTATTCGTTACATTTTTGTACTTTTAAGCAACAATGTTTATTATTTCTCAAATTTTTCAATTGTAATGTGTTCACAACAGTTTTCCACATACTCATGCTTTTTTCAATTTTTTCCCGTTGTCCCGTGTATAAGAAATAATGTTCTAAATTTGACTGTTCTTAAATATACCCGCAAATTCTTTTTTTTTGTACATTTTTCAGTCTACAAAGCAAACAATTTTTTTGCATAAACTTCTTCAAGCTCATTTACGTAGAATACTTTTAGCTTTCATATGACTATTTTTTTATTGCTCTAGCATTTTTTTTGGCTGAGTTATTAATCTTCAAAGGAAGATGCCTATCATTTTCTCGTCGATAGTAGTAAACTTAAAAGCACGATTCTAGGGTTAATAAACTCGTTCAGATTTTTACACTTTTTGAACTTTTACATCTATACGCATCTATATGAAGTTTCGAGTAAAAAAATGCACAAAATGGTAAAACACCTATGTTGTATAATCAACAGGGGGTCCAAAGGAATTCCAATTAATAACATACCATTACGTGTAATCATCCACCATACATTTTGGTCTTTAGAGTCTGAAACTCGCATCACGCCGTGCGAGACGAAGGCGTTAATGTTAATTAAAGAGGAGGCAGAAAAACTTTCTATAATTACAGGTGAATTCGTTATTGATTATATCGCATTAATCACACGGTTAAAATCATCTGAAAAGATGATTTGTTATAAATAACTTGTACAAAATGATTGGTTAAAATCACGTTTTGGGCAACGCAATGAAATTCAGACCCATGACGAAATTAATTTTCAGGGGCGAGCCGAAGGCGAGCTGTAAGCGAGTCACAGACGAGTCGAAATCCACGCGAAGCACCAGTTAACACGATATTTGTTGACAGTCCAATGTGCTTTTAAAACAGGGGAAATAGGGTGTTTTTTAACGAAAATAGGGGATTATTAGGGAAAAAACTCCGTGAAATGAAATTAATTCATAATTTCCTGGACTTAGTTTTCGCTAATCGTCCTCATTTCTAATAATTTTCTCCTACTTCCCCTCACTTCTCCTTTTTTCATTTCGCCTCATTTCGTCTACTTCCCCTCCAATCATTTCACACCAATTCCCTTACTTCCCCTATACTCATTTCCTCTTACTTCCCCTCCCATCATTTTCCGTGACTTTTCCTATTGTCCCTCCACTCATTTCCCAATACTTCCCCACCTCCTATTTCTTCTTACTTCTCACCACACACTTCCTCTACTTCCATTTCCATCATTTTCCTCACTTCCCTACTCCTCTTTCCGTTATGTCCTCTCATTTACTCTACTTCCCCTCCCCTTACTTCCCCTAATATACATCAAATCATTTCCCCTTGCGTTTCTAACTCTCACTTCTCGTCTAATCACTGGCCATACTTCCCTTTCCTTCACCTACTTCCTCTACTCTAAGTCTTTCTATTCGTTTTCTACTCTATCATTCATACTAATTTCATCTACTTTGTCTCCTATAATTTCCCTTACTTTCTTTCCTCTCGTTTCCCCTTACTTACATCCACTGACTCCTCCTACGTTCACGCCCCTCGTTCTCTTCACTTTCTCTGGAATTATTTCCCCTTACTTTCCTACTCTTCCTCCCTTCGTTTTTCTCACTTTCTCTACCTTCCAGAATGATGTCAGTGTTGTTGATCAGGGCCAAAATTATTAAATCTGCTGTTAATTTTGTTGATACTCTGGTCGAATATCTTATTAGCTATCAAGCCTTCGCTCCATGCCATAGAGGCTCCTCAGGATAGATTACATATCTGCTGCTCTAGAATCAGGTTTTTTGTGAATTACTGAATGATAATTTACTAACCCGAAAAAGCTTACCACAATTTGTTATTAGACATCATAGTACGGAGTACATATAATGCAAAGTAAAATCATTTTGTCAATATAATTAATATAATATCCGCCTACTTACTTCCTTACTACTCCTCTGATTATTTATCCTTACTTTTCCTCTCATTTACTCTCCCCTAATTTGCCCTTCGCTTACCCTACCTATTTACACATATCTCTGCTACTTCCTTCCCCATAATTTCATCTACTTTCACTGGTTTGCCTTCACTTCCATCCACTCAGTTCGCCTACTTCTCCTTTCCTCTTTCCCTCATCTCCTTAACTTCCTCTCTCCTATTTTCTATCATCTCGCCAATTCGCCTACTATAATTTCCCCTCACTCCTTCCATTTACATTCTCTCATTTTCCATAATTTACCATCCTTCCCTTTCCTCATTTCCTCCCAGTTGCTGCCTACTCACTTCCCTTACTTTCCTTACTTCCCCCACTACCTCTCCTTATTTCTCCTCACTTTCCCTCTTCTTATTTCATCTCACTTTCTCTCTTCTTCTTTCCCCTCATTTTCTCTACTCCCCTTCTATTATTCCCCTTCACTTCCCCTCGCATTGATCATGAGAGAAAATGTTTTCATTAGGAGTCATTCCATTAAACGATTACATCTGTGATTTCTTTCTTGTCAGATTCTTTTTTTTTTGTGTCTCTCTCGAGAATTGTCTGATTTTGATTCACACAAGATGTTAGTGTGAGAATGCGCACTCTGCAGAAATCTTTCTCGCTTTCTTTTTATAAGTATGAAGACTCGTCGTTGGAGCAAATAGGTGCATCTACATTCTAAAATCTACATCTACCTACCTGCTGGACTAGCGGCCCTGTCGCATTATTCACGCCGGAATCAGCACCAAAAAACGACCAGTCGTGCACCCTCGCTGGCTCGTGAAATTCGATTCGGCCACTGAAAGTCCACGCCTGGCTTAGTCTTTTCTTCTTCCTTCACTGAGGAATGGCCTGGCGATGGAAGGGAAATTTTCTTGATAAAGATCAATTTAGTAAGTACCAATGTTATTATTTTTCAGGTGGAGAACAATAATTTGTAAGAAATTCTGCTCAAAAACTTTTTACAGGATTTGATGAAAAAAAATCTATTTGTTTTTCTGTATTGAGAATCGGAGGCCGTCATTTTGAACACAATTTATAAGTATTGTATAGGTACAATTTTTAATTTAATTTGGAAAGCTTAGGATTTAAAGTTGACACATATTGCATTTTCAAAAAAATTGTTGAATTTTCAATAACGAAAGGCATCATTTTTAAAGCTAAAAAGTCAAATGCTGAAGAAAGTAATGGACTTTAACCCCGAAAAGATAAATTTTCGACTAAGAAAGATCATTTTTCAAACAAATAATAAAATTAATTTTCAAACAAAAAATTAATTCTAGACCAAGAACTTGCATTTACAATCAAATTGTTGAATTTTATCCAAAAGAGACAACTTTTTAACCGAATACTTGAATGTTTAACGTACGAAAACGAATTTTTAATCCAATAGTCAAATTTAAAAAAAATTATGAAACCAAAACGGATCAAAGAGGGGGAAACTGCTATGGTAATCCAATGGACCCCTCGGTTCTCAGAACAGGTAATCTGGTGGAATCGAAGTAATTCAGGTAATCCAAATGTTGCACTCTTAATCTATAGTATTAAGTCGGAGTAATCCACTTGCAATCTAGAGTAAAGCACAGCAATAATTTTTTTGTTATCCAAAATATTCGGAGTAATTTAGGTAATCCATAAGTAATCCAGTTGAATTCACATAAAATTCAGGTTCATCCACTTGTAATCCAGGTAAATTAGAGTGATTCAAGTAATGCAAGTAATCCAGTATTTTAAATCACATATAATCCAGTGTAATCTATTTTTAATCCAGAGACTTCAGAGTGATTTAGGTAATATAAGTAATGCACTTGTAATCCAGTTATAAACCAAAGTAATTCACTTGTGATCTGGAGCAATCCACAGAAATTCATTTTTAATCTGAATGATTCGGAGTATTGCATGTAATCCAAGTAATCCATTAGTTTAATTCACCTTTAATCCAGTGTAATCTACTTTTAATCCAGTTACTTTAGATTGATTCAGGTAAATAAAGTAATGCACTTGTAATCCAGTTCTGAACCCGAGTAATCCACTTGTAATCTGGAGCTATCATAGAATTTCATTTGTAATCTGAATAATGAGGAGTAATTCATATAATCCAAGTAATCCAGTAATTTAATTTACCTATAATCCAGTGTAATATACTTGTAATCCAGGTACTTTAGAGTGATTCACGTAATCCAATTACTGCACTTGTCATCCAGTTCTAAACCAGAGTAATACACTTGAAATCTGGAGCTATCCACAGAAATTCATTTGTAATCTGAATGATTCGGAGTAATTCGTATAATCCAGGTAATCCAGTAGTTTAATTCACCTATAATCCAGTGTAATCTACTTGTAATCCAAATACTTTAGAGTGATTCAGGTAATCCAAGTGCATCAATTGTAATCCAATTCTAAACCAGAGTAATCCACTTGTAATCTGGAGTTATCCACAGAAATTCAGTTGTAATCCAAATTATTCGAATTATTTCATGTAATCCAAGTAATCCAGTAGTTTAATTTACCTATAATCCAGTGTAATATACTTGTAATCCAGATACTTTAGAGTGATTTAGGTAATCTAAGTAATGCACTTGTAATCCAGTTCTAAACCAGAGTAATCAACTTGTAATCTGCAGAAATCCACGGAAATTCATTTTTAATCAGAATGATTCGGTGTAATGCATGTAATCCAAGTAATCCAGTAATTCACCTATAATTAAGTGTAATCTACTTTTAATCCAGATACTTAGTGGTTTAGCTAATCTAATTAATGCACTTGTAATCCAGTTCCAAACCAGAGTAATACGCTTATAATTTGTAATAATCCACATAAATTAATTTGTAATCCAAATTATTCGAATTATTTCATGTAATCCAAGTAATCCAGTAGTTTAATTCACGTATAATCCAGCGTAATCTACTTGTAATCCAGATACTTTAAACTGATTTAGGTAATCCAAGTACTGCACTTGTAATCCAGTGTGGTCGAGAGTAATACCACTGTAATCCAAACACTTCGGAGTAATTCAGATAATAAAAGTAATCTACTTTTAATCCAAATTAAACAAATATAATTTAAAGTAATTTCCTTGTAATCTAGATAATTCAAAGTTGTTTAGGTAATCTATGTCATTTACTTGTAATCAAGAGTAATAAATGTAATTCCATAGAAAATAATTCTTCTTCGTTTGAGAATTCAAGTTCATGCTAAGCAATTTCTATTTTTGAGTAAAAAATTCAACAATTTTGTTAGGAAATTCATTTGTTTTGGTTGAAAATTTAACTATATTGTTGAAAACTCTTTTTTTCTGTTAAAAATTTATTTCTCGAACTGAACAATTAACTGTTTTCTTTTTGGCGAAAATTGATTTTTCAGAATTCAAAATTTATGCATTTTGTTGAAGTTTCGGTTTTCTATTTGAAAATTAAAATTTTAGCTAGAATATTCATCTTCTTGCTTAAAAAATTATATATATTGCAGAGAATTCGTCTTTTTTGTTAAAAAAAAACTAATCTTTTTCGTTAAAATTCATCATTTTCTTTGAAATTTAAACTATTTTAGTGGAAATTCATTGTTTTTTTTGTCAAAAATAAAATTTTAACTTGAACTTGTAAATTATCGATTTTTATTAAAAAGTTGTTATTGTAAATTGACACTTTCAATATTTTGTTTAAAATTCCATTTTTTGGTCAAATATTCTTCTTCAGTGTTAAAAATTAAACAATTTTATCAAATAGTATCCTTTTTAATTGAAAAGTGAACTCTTTTGTTCCAAAATCGTGTATTTGGTTGAGAATTCAACTTTTCTTTAATTCGTCTTTGTGGCGGACTTTAACTGTTTTTTAATTTGAATTAAAATCTATTTTGGTTGTAATATTAACTATTAATTTTTTTTGTTGAAAACTCATCTCTCCTGGCTAAAATTAATCTACTAAAGATTATTCATTTCAGCTGGAAATTCATCTTCCTGGTTAAAAATTTAAATATTTTGTATAAAAAATCGTTGCTTATTGGTTGAAAATATTTTTTTAATGAAAATTTAAATTCGCCAGTTGAAAATTCATTATTCTAGTTAAAAATTCATCTCTTTCGTTGAAAAGTAGTTTTTTAAAATTATTTTTTAAAATTGATCTTTGATGGGTTAAAGTTAATCTGTTTGGTTGAAAATTTATTTTTTCTAGATGAAAACTTAAATGTTTGGTCAGAAGTTCATCTATTTTTTTTAATTCACAATATTGTTAAAGTATTACTATGCAATCATTTTAACGACAAAGTTGAAATTTTGATAAAATAATTCAATTTTCAAAAAAATAATTCAATTTTTAACCAAACTGTTCAATTTAAAAAAATTTTAACCAAACTATTGAATTTACAAACCAAACATTTAAATATTAAAAAAAAGCTATTTATGTTTTTAAACAAAAAACGTGAAACTTTAAGCAAAAAAAGTTTAATTTCTAACCAAATAGTTAAAATTCCAACTAAAATTATGAGTCTTCAACAAAAAGCGACGTATTTAACACAGAAGTTCATTTTTATATAAAGCATGTGACTTCAACCAAAAAAGAAGACATTTTAACAACATTTTTTAATTAATCAGTTGCATTTTTAACCAAAAAAGATAATATTTTACCAAAAGTGATACATTTTTAAACCAAAAAGGCAAATTTACAACTGAGTTAAATTATTAATCAGGAAAAATTGTTAGTCAGGATATAAAAAATATTCAGAGAAAATTTTTTATGAAAATAATAGAATTTTTACTACCGGCGAGTTTTCAATAAAAAAATTGAATTTGTAATCCAAAAAGACGTTATTTCCGCAAAAAAGTTGAATTTTTAACCAAAAACGGTAAGTTTCAACCAAATATTTAAGCTTATAACTAAAAACGATAAATTAAACAAACAGAGTAGTTAAATTAGAATTTGAAAAAATCGATTTTCAAAACAAAAAAAAAACTCATTTTCAACCAAAGAGATGGATCTTCAACTAAAATAAAATTAATTTTCAACAAATAGTTGAATTTTTCAACACGGTAGAATTTTCAACCTATAAAGAAAAAATATAATTGTTCATATTTCAACCAAAAAGATAAAATTTCTAACAAAATGAATTAAGTTCAAAACCAAAAAGACGGTATTTCAAGAAAACACATACATTTTATAAGAAATAATTAAATTTTAAACTAAAACAGATAAATTTTGAAGGAAAAATTGAACATTTTAAATGTACAGTATAATAAACTAGTTTTTAACCAAACAAAACAAAAACAGAAGAATTTTTAACAAATAGTCAAATTTGCTACAAAGCAAATGAATTTTCAAGAAAAATGAACTATTAACCAAAAAGTCTAATTTTCAACCAAAAAAGATGAAGTTTTGAAACAAAAAGGACGAATTTCTGATAGATGCATTTTCAATCACAACAAATAATTAAAATTTTCCTTAAAAAAATGAAGTATTCCAAAAAAAAGAGTTCATGAAACTAGTGAAATTTTAGAGCAAAGGATGAATTTTCATCTAAGATTATGAATCTTCAACAAAGAAACTAATTTTTGACAAAGACATATAACTTTCAAGCAAGTAGTTCGACTTTAACCAAAAAGATGAATTTTTAGGGAATAACGTGATAGTACTTGAACAAAAAAAAAAATATTTTAGTGTAAAATAAAAAAAAAATGTTTTCAAGAAGAAAAGGAGAATTTCGAACAAACTATTTAAACCATCAACGAGACAAGATTCATCTGGGACCCCAAAACTAAATTTTTATCGAACAAGCATGACCTTTCTACAAAAACAGTTGAATTTTTAAACCAAAAAGACGAATTCTCAAGGAACATATATTTTAGTTGAATTTTCAATGTAAAAATGAATTTTTAACAAAAAGTTATTTTTCTACCAAAATAGTTGAATTTTTAACACAAAAGACGAGTTTTCAACAACGAAGTTGAATATTCAACCAAAAAGTATAACTTCAGCAAAATTGCAAAATTTTAAAGCAAATAATATAATTTTAAACTAAAATATAATCGTCAAGTAGAAGCAACTGAAACAAATAGGAAATAAATTATTAACAAGAATATTATATCAGGGTGGTCACAAAAATTAATCTTCAAATTTCCCTAACTTTTCCCTGATCAATTTCTTATTTTCCCTGACGATTAATTTTCAAAGGCCGGAATCTTAATGCTGTTACATTTATAATATAAAATCTGATATGAACGGCATAAAGCAGCTTACTAAATTAAAATTTTAAAAATACATTTTTTATCCTTGACAGTTATTTAAAGTCTTTCTTATAGAAATTCCCTGACTTTTACAAAATTTTCTTTTCAAAATCCCTGAATTTTCCCTGATTTCCAGATTTTCTCTGATTTCCCGGCTTTCCGTGACCTATGGCCACCCTGCCATACCATCAAACAATGATGACAAAGCGATCATTTCTGCTGAATCCCAACAAGTACTCATCAAAGAATCCTCTTTTACAATCATCTCATTTCGGGATCATCAGTCTTCAATTATCCCGCACAGGTGTGCCCGCGAGTGCTTAGGTCGCGGCCCTCGTGATCCTGCAAATATAGACGTATGGCAGGCTCTGGGTCGCGCGAATATAACTCAAACTAAAGCAAAGCAGGGCAGCGTTGCGATCTACCTATACATATCCATAAGAGAGCAAGACAGAAAGAAAAATCGAAAGAAAGAAAGAATGAGTGAATAAAAGAGCGAGAGAAAGAGAGAGAGAACGCGCGCAAGGGTTCTCCAAGATTCCAGGTGAGAGAGAGTGCGAGAGAGAGGTAAGGTAGGTAGGATCGTAGAGGTAACATCGTAGAGAGGCTGGGACCTGATCCCAAAGGTAGGAGCACTTGGTTGGTGAGACCAGTCCATCGCGGGCCCTCCTCTCGTACGAACGCGTTTACTTTCCGGCGCCTCGTTTCACTCCCCATGTGCCACCAACCCCCATTAAATTTCTCATATTAAGACATACCTCCCATACAAAAAAAAACCCACAGGTGTTCCAATCACTTTCTCATCACTATTGATGGTCGGATTTCAGTGATCTGGTTACTCTAGCCAGAGCTAATATAAATAGGATCCATTAATAGCTACTAATGAATCATCTAGAAGCTAATTAAGTAAATCATCAGAGGGGTTGGGACCAGTGTTAATATCTATTTACTAATGATAATAATTGATAAACCAGGGGTAGAAGCTATTAACTGATGGTTAGTGCTTGTGATTATAGTGATGTTTTTAAAACTTTGATAAGGGAGATTAATAGAAAGGTTTTATCAGATTTAGAACTGAATCATGATGAAAAGATTGATGAAGCGATATCAGTCGACTGATACCTTTAGTAAGAGACTCTCATAAATACAATCTTGCAAACTCTTTTCAAGACCTGAAGTTTGTTCTTCATGTCGATAGTAGTTTGCCAAGGAGTTAGGATTGATCTCTGAGAGATTAGAGTATTAGACTGATGTTTCTATAGGGAAACCCCCAAGGCTTGAGCAACAAGTTAGGAAAAAGGGAATTAGTCTAAAAGAACAACAAGAATAGTAGAAAAGATAACAATATAAACAAAAACAAGGACAATAAGAAAGACTACGAATAACCGAAAGAAACAAGGGCAGCAGAAAACTATAACGAGGACAGGATATCCGAAACATAACAATCGGATAATCCCTTTACAGATCCGGCAGGATTCTATTGTCCCGAAATACCCAATAAAAACTCGAATTCCACAAATAATACCTAAATCTCCATCCTGCCAGTAAATTGGATCAATTTCTGATCGAATCCAAAAAATTGATTCGTCTCACTACAGCGGAAAGTGAATGACGTGTGTCGAACCATGACAGCAAACATGGCTAAACTGTACATTGTTGAATCTTCGAGCCGATATGCGATAAAGGTCACACACATCGAGTCCCGGAAGTGAGACTGTTGGACACGCTGGTTCTTTCGAATTGGTGTCGATTAGCATTGGTCTGATGAGTGATGATGGTTCCAGACTTTTTGCCGTCGGGCAATAAAACGCTCAAGACAGAAAGCTAGTTTTGCAAATTAGAGTCTAGTCTGGTACTTTTCCATCAAAATAGAACTTAACGGAAAACCTAGACACACAGATTTGACTCTGGTTTTTAATATGATTTTCTAATCAGGAATGATCTAGAAGTGGATTGAAATTGACTAATTGACCATTTCATGAAGAGAGAGTTTGCAAATTGGACAAATAGAGAACTGGTTTAAAACCGGAAGGGGATTCGGAGGTCTTCCGGTTTGATTGTTTCGTTCCTTCGACCCAGAACCACTCGGCCGTCAAGTCTCGCCGGTTTCGTCTCGATATCGTGTTCCGTCGATCGACTTACCGGATCGGATCGTCTTCCCTTCTTTGTGAGACCATAGTAACCTTCATATAGATCTGAGAGATGTTTGTGGATGTAGTCTGATCTTTGTCGTGACTTTAAGGATCATTTTTGGCTTTTTTTTCTTTAAGTGAGTGGTATTTTTAGTAATGTGGTCTTTCTCGGATCAGTGAGGGATGTGTGTAAAAGCTCTTTGCTGGAGATTTCAATGCCGAAGGCAAGGAAGATGAGAGAGAGTGCTCCGACGATTGTGTCGCGAAATCAATGAACAGGGTGCTTGTGATGTAAGAGATGCGTCGCGGTGACATCGCGGTGACCGCGATTGCCCTTCTGATTCTTGGGCAGATGCAAGGACCTCGACAATCCAGGTAAGAATTGTCAACATAATATTTAAATTTCAATAAAAAATAGCTCCCTCTTTACATTAGAACGCACATCATAAAATTCGATATGAGGCATTTTCCTTATCCTTCTAGTGATGATCCATTTTAGACTACAAGGGTTATCTAAAAATCAGTCAATTTGAAATTTTCGGGGGTTTCCCGGGTTTTTTTCTAATCACGTTTTCTTCCCGCGACCAATTCGAATTTAAATAGTTTTTTATTAATTTGTCCCCTATGAACGTGAAGAAAACAATTATTCATTTATCATAGACTGAAATGAAAAATATTAATCTAAACTGCAGTGCCTATCACGAGTTTGACACCACCTGGTTTTCTCAATTTTTAAAGAGGATATTGCAAAAGTAGTGCAAATTTCAATGTTTTCTTACCCATTAAATAAAATTTATTTTATTAAATATTTGACAATGTGCTTGAAATAATTGTAAAAGTAAATTTCTGTAAAATTGCACCAACTGTTCACCATTATTGTAGATAATGTTGCTTGCATGGTGCAACATGTTTAAAGTTAAAATGAAAATGTATCAACTTCTTAAAATGTTAATTATAATAGAGTTTATTTGAATTAATAAAACTATTAAAATTTGTACTAGTTTCGCAATATCTTCTTGAATTGCATAGAATTAACATTGAAAGAACCTCGAAAAGACCTTCAACAATGTTCGAGAAACTTTTATGATAACATCTACTATACGTGAAACAATTTGATATTCCTTTATCTGACTCTCGAACCAACAATAATAAGAAAATAAAGTAGAAAAAAGTAGATTTTGGGAAAAAAGAAAAAAAATCCCGTTCCCAAATAAAATTCCCGAGCTTGCCCCAATTCTTTCCAGATATTTCCAGATTAAATAAAAATCTCGGGTTTTCCTGATATGTCCAAATTTCCCGAATTTTATTCAACTGCTTCAAACGAATTTTAGATAGTGTAATTGAAGTCCATAAAATTTTAAAGATTACAAAAAATCTCGCTAAATTTCGATGATTTGCAAGCAATTTAATATCAATAATTTTTTATTAATTCTATTGAAATCTATTGAATACTGCTAAATGCCACTAAGATCCAATGGATTACAATAAATTTTATCTAAATCAATTAAATTCTGTTGAATTCCAGAGAATAGTATTGAATTTCATATAATTTCCGTTGATCCATTAATTTCAGCTGAAATTATTTTTATTATTATTTTTTTTATCTGGCATTCGTATGCCATCGAACACTGTTAAAACATGTCCATGCATCCAATGATTTTTAACACTAGAAAATTAATTTAATTCCACTGAATGGCATTCAATTCTTTTCAATGTTTATTCTTTCATTAAATTCCTATTCATTCTATCGAATTTAAATTCCGTATATTTAATTATCCTGAATTCCACTTAATTACAAAAAATTTCAATTATTTACATTGAATTGCTTTGAATGTCACTAAATACTATTAAAGTGTCATTGATGATAATTTAATTCTATTGCATTCAGTTATGTCTAATTTTATAAATATTTGTTGAATTTAATAGATTTCAATTTAATTCTAAATTTTACTGAGTTCCGTTAAATTACATTGAATTCCGGTGAATTCCGGTGAATACAGTTGAATTTTATTGAAACAATAGATTTCTTTCAAAATCCAACTAAATCTAGTGAACTATAATCAATTCATTTAAATTTCCTTACATTCTACTGAACACGATTAAATGCCACTGAATGCCATTACTTTAATTATATCAACTGAATTCTATTAAGTACAGTTAAATTTGCTCTGAATTTTGTATAATCGATTTAAATTATAAAACTAAGCTCAAGTCTTTTTTCATTAAGTTGAATTTAATTAAATTTTTTTGGCATCACTTTCAATTCCGTTTGATTCAAATTTAATCCAATTCAATTCCGTCAAATTCTATTCTGTGCCATCGAATTGCACTGAATTACGATTTTTAGGAACTATTTTAATTCCATTCCATAAGGTTCTTTCGAATACAGTCTGATTCGCTTTGAACTTATTTGAATATCTTTAAATTCACTCTAATAAAGTTAAACTATTATTGTTATTATTATTTTGAGGCGAATTCCATGAATTACTTAAACTCACTTAAATTAGTATTACGAGTGATCACAATCGCATTCTGTATAAAAGGTTTTTTAAAGTAGTATTCCGGATAACTAAAATTTTAATTAGGGGAATAATAATGAATGTACACATGAGAAACTAAAATGAGAAACCTATTTAGTCCATTTTATGACCTCTGAGTATTTTAAAGACCACCTATGTCGTAGAAATCTTCCTCACGAGGAAACACCTATTTCAAAGAAAGATCCATTTTAAAGATAAATCTATTTTAAGGAAGGATCTTTTCTGAGGAAGAATCAATTTTAAAATCAGGTAGTGACTTGTCGAGTTGATCGATACCCTTTAGAGATCATCGAACTAATAGTCTCTCCATCAGTCGATCTTTGATCGATAATCATGAAACAGTATTACAATTCTTCTTTAAAGACTGATTATCATCATTACTGTCAGATTTATCTTGGCAACATTGAAAAATAGACTGATTAGTACTACATTAACAAAATGACTCTCTTCTCTAATCAATTTGATAGAAGGGTGAGTGGCATGGTGATTAAAAAAGTAAGGACGAAGAATATGAATGGATTTAATTAAATATTTAAGTAATTTTGTTTCTGTATAGGCTATAAAATATATGTTATACTATGCTATTAATATAGATTCTATTAACTGTATGCGGATTTTTCTAAAAGTTAAACTGTAGTAGAAGTGTGAAATGAAACCAAAGGAAGATAATTCAGAATATCGAATCATGAAGATTAAATTCAGAAGAATAGCATTAATGATTGACAGAAAATTAGCAACAATAAGAATATTACAAAGCTATAGGAAGAAGAGTCGAAGCAACTGTAAGAACCGAGGAATCAATATTAACAAGAATTTTTAATGAAAAGAATTAATCCAAATTGTTAGAGTCATTGTGGTTTAAGTCGTGATGCCAGATCTAAAGATTTTGATAGGTAAGGGCAGCCTATAGATAATGGGAGGTCTGATCAGATTGGAAGGATCCGTATCGTTATTATGAAATTGGAGAAGAAAGGATAGAGATGACTCAATTCTAGTTGGGTTGTTCCGAGAGAGCACATTTCAGAAGATGGCTATACAACAGTATCAGAGATGATTATTATCTAATAATTTTAATAAAACCTTATCTATTCAATTCTGCTGATTCAGGTTCTTATAGGCAGTACATCAATAATCGTTCTATATTTTCTCAAAGAAAGAATATACCATACCTAAGCGATATATGTTTCTGGTTTGTAATTTTGAATATAAAATAATCTTATCCTCATTATTCTTGTTCTTATCTATACTCATTAGTCTTTTATTCATGACTCATAATGCAACAACATTTAATTCGAGAAGTAAACTAATTTTAAATTGTAGCAACAATAATAAAAAGAAAGTCCATACAAAAATCAGAGTGCTATAGATAATCAAAATTACAATAGTAATAATAAAAATAGTAAGATACAAATCAAAAACTATATAAACTGTGAGAAGAACAACAACGATAGCCACAAGAGCAGCAAAATTTTGTAGAAGGACAAATTAATAGCTAATGGGAGGTCTGATCAGATTACGATGAACTGGATCGTGATGAATAAATTGAGAAAGAGTGGATAAAGATGAGACAATTGTTTGTTTACTTCAGAGCAAAGGTATCTTAACCGATATTTCCTTCATGCAACTTTTACAAAGAAGATCTAAGACTTATTCTCCTCATACAAATAGTGCTTATTAAGAATTTACTGTAATTGATCTAATTGTAACAATTGATCACATTCTTAAAAATGTAATACGACCTTATGGGAGAAAAGTTATAATATTTGGAACAAACCAGAAGTAGGGGAAGAAGAAAGCATATTGGAAGAAGAATAAGAATGTAAACTGGACCAAAAGAATAACAGAGAACCTACATTGAAGGATGTCACTAAAGGATGCAATAAGAAGCTGATAAAGATGTAATAGGGATAGAAATCAATATAGTCTATTATAGCGGCAATCAGAACCAGTAGAAGAAGTTGATATTGGGTTAAATCTTGGAAAAATATTGACAAACCATTAGAGACCAACTGTTCAATAAAAATCTAACAATATATTGTATTTCATGATAAGATAACACTAAAGATTATCCAGGAAGATTGTCTGATTCTTCCTCCTTATAGTTCTTAAGGATTGGTTACAATTGTTTTGATTAAAATTCGTCATATTAGCGATGGATTGAGGATACCTTAACCAATGTCAAGGGTGAAATAAGGGTGGGGTTTGGACATACATGTATATATTGATGAAGAGTCCCTAACAGAAGCGGGTCCGGTATAAGGCCCCTTGCAATTAGGCCCATCCAAGCGAGCTGACCATGGCTGGAGGCTGATCCGAGGACCACCTTGGACTCGATATTCGATTTCGAGATAGCAGGTATACCAACTATCGTCGGCACGACACAGAAATCGAAGCTTTCGATCCGTTCGATGTATTTATAAGGTTGATGAATTTCGCGAAGGGCCCAATTGCCTGCGGTCGAATGTCGATGCGACGTCAACTCTCCAGAGATTGGTGGGAAAAAGGAGAGGCCAGGAGGAAATTCTGGAATTCGATTAGGTCCATCCCGAGACGAGATGCTGACAATCTATTCTGGATTTAAGGAACATCAAACTAAATTTATGGTCAATCATGCCAGAGAAATTTATGTTGCTTGTCCAAGTTCGAGTTAGTCAGTTCCATGTTTCAGAAGAGGAATTTGATGCTCATCTGAAGCTGAATTTAGAGCAAAAGGATTATTTTGCTTGGAGTTGAGAATGAAGAATTGAAGAATAAATTTATACTTTTTTTGACAGGTTTTTTTTTGACAGATTATTAAGTAGGCGTTCTTAATTATGTACGAAATTTGTTTTAGCGAGGAGAATTGTGCGAAGAAGGATTAGTTGCGAAAAGTTACGACGTGCGTAACATCGGTGCGTGCCCAGGGAACGTCACGCCTCGTCAAAAACAAACGCTCAACGGCCTCTGCAATAAGTTCGAATATGTCGCTATTTACCCTCACAATAAACACCTCGATGGAGGTCGGGGTCGTTTATCTGAATTGTAAAATGTCAATTATAATTACTAAAGAAAGATGGCAAAATATTTTAGGGCTCATTTTCTGGTCCGCAAAAATTTTGTATCGATCATTGATATTCAAAAAATCAAGCTTTAGAACCTGAGGAAGTTTTTATTGGCAGAGTTAAAAAAAAAGTGTACATTAAAGTAATCAAAGTGAAACTCTCATAACTTGTAGAATTAAATATTAAGTAATTTTAAATTTAACTCTTTTAAATTGAACCATTTGTTAATTTACATTTAAAAATTGGAAAATACAACATTTAAAATTGTTAGATTTTTAAGTAAAATGATAATTATTCAAATTTTATTAATTTGAACTTTGAAGCCTAAAAAGTATCAGAACATTCACAAATGAGAATCACTTAAATTTTTTTTTATATCAAACTAAAAGCCAGTTTGAAAATTTTCTTTGAAGAATGACACTTTAGTGTAAAATATTCTGCGACTGATATCTGCAAATCAAATGATTATAAATTTGTTAATTTCACAAATTATGTATATTTGACATAAAAAACCTCAAAGTTTTATAATTAAAAGTGCTAAAATTGAAAAAATCAACTGCTGTGTGGAAAAATATTTTTTTAAATAGAAAATTCCAAAATTTGGTACACATTTTTTTACATTCTTGGTTGAAATATCTATCATTACATTTTAATTAAAAATTCATCTCTTTGTAAATTTCTTTTTTTTTCTTCTAAAAATTAATTTATTTTACTTACACTTCAAGTAACCCAATAAAAAATTTATCATGTAATTTAAAAATGTAACTCTTTGGTCTAAAATGTAACTTTTTCGGTTGAAAATTTAACTTTTTGGTTAAAAATTCAACTGTTTGGTATGAAATATATTCGGTTGAAAAGTCGTCTTTTTTGAGTTGAACATTATTGTTGTTTTTTTTTTAGGTTAAACTTTTCGTTTGAGAATTTGACTATCTTCTTAAAAATTCATTTTTCTCTGTTGAAATTTATCTTTTTTTTTAAATTCATCTTTTTCGATTTAAAAGTCCATTATTTTCTAAAAAAATCGACTTTTTGGGCATAAAACTTTACGATTTTGTAGAAAATACATCTTTTATTGAAATTGAAAAATTGAAAATGAACTTTTTAATGAAAATTTAATTGTCTTTTGACCAATAAAATTTTGTTTAAAATTAAAATATTTGCTTGATTTGCAATATATTTATTTGTTTGCAAAATTATACCATTTGATTGAAAATGCATTTTTGTATTCTGAAAATTTAACTTTTTGGTTAGAAATTATTTAATTTTGTTGAAAAACTAATTGTTTGAAGAAAATTAAATTATGTTGTTAAAGTCATCACTGTTGGTCCAAAATGCAACTATGTTGTTAGAAATTTATCCTTTTGGATTTGAAATTCATCTTTTTTTAAAATTTAACTTTCATTGAAAAAATGTGTATTTTTGGATTGAAAATTGTACTATTTGGTTAAATCTTGAACTATTTTTGGGTAAACTCGTATCCTTTACTGCAAAGTTGATTTATTTGGTTGTTAATGCAACCGTTACGGCTCAAAATAAAATATCTTAGAAATTGAAAGTGTTTCCTACTAAATTCAATATGTTATCTACATTAATTTTATCTAAAAAAATGTATAAACGTAAAATCCAGCTTTAGCCAATGACTACGTTACATTCTGAGAGGCAAAAAATCCCAAACTTGGTAACGCAGTTTATGAATCATCCATAATTGAAAAAAAAAATCGCTGTGACCAGAAAGTAACTTGATGCCGCTAGGCATGAAAAAAAAGGGCCCTGGCTCAGACCTCAAATAGTCCCAGACCAAAGTTCAGGGATCAAAGTTCAGAGGCAAGAAGAAAAAAGGTCAGGAGTCAAAGGACAAAGGTAGCGTTCCTAAGTTTGCCTTAAAAAAAGATGAAATATATTGTTCAAGCATCAGATGCGAATTCAAATTTTGAAAATAATAATTAGAATCCGATGTTGAGAAATTTCCAGCAAACAATTTATAATATTTTTAACGTCTTGACTAAATTTTTGTGTTGTTTATTTTCTTGCTTATGAAATATATGTCTTTATGAACACGGGTTGCAATAAATGTTGAATCCACTTCTCTCTCTCTCTCTCTCTCTCTCTCTCTCTCTCTCTCTCTCTCTTACTTTCAAGCTAGGCAACCCGCGGATTTACAATACGCCTTTTAACAGCTATTTGTAAACGTCATACGGCCGTTGTGGAGAGAGCGAGCATTTTCAAAAGAACGCGTCACGCACCTCTGAATCAGAATAGCGAAGAAAATCTTGACAAGATGGGCCCTCTGACGTAAGAGATGCAAAAGGGGCACTAAAACTTGACTCGCTTTTATTGGTCCTTATAATTTAGGAAATATTTTTGCTTATATCTCATGATGGATACATGATAGTTTTATGGGTTTCTGATCACGAATTTGCTATCAGAACTGCAAAATTCAAAATAGCGGATCCAATATGGCGGACTATTTTTTTAGAACATTCTTATAACAACAAATTTAAATGCGTTCTCCGCTAATTTCAGATATGGACGATACACAAAGTATGCATCTCGACAGATTTTCATGAAATTTTCCATTTCAGTTCATCAATATTTGACCCAAAAAAATCTTGTGGACAATTGATATCCGCAAAAATGAACATTTTTCGGAAGTATGTCCGCCATATTGGATCCCCCATTTTGAATGACGCGAATTATATCGCGAATTCGCAATCAGCGACCCTGAGAAGCCTTGTATACAGATTTTCATACAAAAATGGGAATTTTCTCAAAAATTAGTCCGCCATTTTGGGTCCGCCATTTTGAATTATGCAAAGCTGATAGCAAATTCGTGATCAGCAACCCAAAAAACTATTATGTTTCCATTTTAAAGAATAATTCAATTCAGAAAGAGTAAAAAAAGTAAACTGAAGCAACATCTATAAATCTGAATGAAAAATAATTCACAAGTGTTCCAATTCTTTGCAATCGGATACTGAAAAAAAAATCTAACATATTTTGCTATTGTAAGTCACAATAACACGTTTCATGCTATTCTTCGCATAATAGAGCGATTTTTGTGCATAGAAACGATCTTTTCCCAAAAAAGGCACTGGGAAAATGCATTTTTAAACTTAACATTGCCAAAAAACAATACAAATAATTTTTTTTTACTTTTTAAATGATTGTATCGCGCCGGGCGACCCTTAATACATATGTAAAAATTTGTCTCAAGGAAAATTTACAGCGGTTTCATAAAAACCTACGAACTCAAACTTGCTGTACAATTTTTCTTATTCCTTCCTTCAAGCTTCTACAGTAAAAATGATACTTTAAAATTTGTTGATTACAGGTATTTTAAAATTAATTCAAATATTTAATCTGAAGCTCTTCTACTCTACGAAAGTGTCGATAAGAAAAGGATGTGTTGAGTCATTTTTCATGCGATGTATAATCTCGACGCACTAATTGGATTAATAATAATAACAGCACTGAGTGAGTGGTCGATGTGGGAATAATATAATGGGGGCCTTATAATGGGCCCTATTTTCTCGGCTCTCACCACAGTGTAGTTAGGCTTTGTCTGTCTCGAATTTCGTATTCATGTGTTTAGGAAGTTTTATTAGTTACTGCGAATTTTTAGAAATTAGAAGTACAAGGATTTTTCAAATTTTAATGTTGCTTTTTATTTTAAAAAACTGGAATTTTTATTGCTGGGCCATGAAATCTGAAAAGCGGATTAACGAATCCAAGATGACATTAACTTGAATTAGATCTGTGTCATTTGACTTAAAATAAGTTCAGCTGATCCAAATTTTTAAATTGGATCAAGAGATTTAAGAGTCCCAAAATAGGGGATCAGATAGGTCATAAGAACCCACAATGGGATTATCTGTTATCTCAAAATGCAATTATTAACAAGTTCCAAGAAAGCGTCATTTGACTCAAAATTAGTTCAGCTGATCCAAATTGTGAAATTGGATCAGGAGATTTAAGAGTCCTAAAATAGGGGATCAGATAGGCCATTAGAACCCATAATGGGATAATAGTTACGGAAAAATGCAATCATTAAGAAGTTCCAAAAAATATGAAGAGATGGTAAATATTTTGAGAATAGGACAAATATTGAGGAAAATTTAGACACCCCTAAATTCCTTAAATTGATACAATAAATTAGTCAAAGTTGTTCCAAGTATCTGGAATCAAAAACTGCCCATCTGAAGTTATTTGAAGTATCAATTTAGGATTGTCCGAATTTATCCCGCATGTCCGACATTACCCCGTTAGACTGTATATCAAACCATTGAATGTAATTTCGATGATCACTTTCAATTCAAAATGATTCACATTTGCGGATGTTAACTTAATTTTTAGGGAAATTTCTTCATATCTACTATCGAATGAAAGTTGTTTTAGAAAATGTTGATATTTCAACAAAACGGGTTCAATACAGTTTCTTGCGTAGTTCACGAGATCAAAAATCCTACTTCGCTTCCGACGTAGTGTCTTACGCCATTTCCAACGTAGTGTCCTTAGCATTTTCCGAAATGTATGAAGTTTCTTGCCTAGCTTCCTATGCAGTTTACGAAACCAGAACCTACGTAGTTTTCGACTTAGTATCCTATGCTAGTTCCAACATAGTGTTCTTAGCATTTTCCGACACAGTATGCAGTTTCCTGCGTAGTTCACGACATCATATCCTACGTAGCTTCCGACGTAGTGTCTTACGCCATTTCCAACGTAGTGTCCTTAGCATTTTCCGAAATGTATGAAGTTTCCTGCGTAGCTTCCTACGCAGTTTACAAAACCAGAACCTACGTAGTTTCCGACTTAGTATCCTAAGCCAGTTCCAACATAGTGTCCTTAGCATTTTCCGACGCAGTATGCACTTACCTTTGCAGTTTATGACATTAGGTCCAACTTTGCTTCCGACGTATTGCTCTACATACAGGAAAAATAGGTATTTCTCAATATATTAACTAATTATAGTTCAATTTTTTTCAGTACATTCTGCAGTTGCGTTCATTCTGTTAATTAATTTAAAAACTGAATAACAATTGGATTGCTTTCATTATTCGTATTGCTTACTATGGACGAATTGTGGTTCAATTTTGATTCAGAACATTTGGACGCCGTTTCTTTTTTTTGAATGAATTTTGTTGCATAATTACCTGTGTAGTGTCTTACGCATTTTCCAACACAATTCCCAACGCAGTTTTCAATGTATTTTACGTCAGATCCAATATCGTTTCTGACGTAGCATCCTACGTCATTTCTAACGTATTGTCTTAATATTTTCCGACGTAGTATCCTACGCAGTTTACATCAGATCCTACGTCATTTCCGACGTAGTGTCCTATGCACTTTCTAATGCAAATTTCCGACGCATTTCTCTTTGTAGTTTACATCAGATCTTACCACATTTCTGACTTAGTATTGTACGCCATTTCCAACATATTATCCTTAGCATTTTCCGACGTAGTTTGCATCAGATCCTACGCCGCTTCCGACGTAGTGTCCTACGCATTTACCTACAGAATTTACATTAGATCCTTGTTCCTGATGTGGTATCCTACGAATTTTCCGACGTTTTATCCTATACTCAGTTCACATTAGATACGTTAGATCCTACCTCGTTTCTAACGTAGTATTCTGCGGCATTTCCAACCAAGTGCCCCACGATTTTTCCGATCAAGTTTTCCACACAGTTTCCGACGTAGTTCACGACAACAGATCTTTCGTCCTTTCCCCAGAAGTTAAGCGTCGGATGCAAAAAGGAGATATAGAATTATTTTGCTGGAGTGGGAAGGCCCCTGAGCTCCTGAAAATGAAGTCTTGAATTTTAATTTTTAGAGTATATAATATGAGTGAAAATTTAATTTCGCATCTTTTTCTCTTCATAAAAAAAGTTGTAGCTTTTTTATTTTTCGAA
>JAAAKG020162081.1:0-29093 GCA_010014905.2 Druon quercuslanigerum
TATACCACAAGTACTAACAGCACTAAAATGGACCGTAAGAATATTGAATAAAATGCATTTCAGCTCATAAAGTTGTTCCAGAAAGTTGAAATACACTAACAAAATATCTCAATATAAGTAATGAAAACCATGAGTGACAGAATTTGTAAGAAAGAGAAATAAGTTATAAAAAATTCATACAATATGTAATATTTTCAACAACACATGCAGTTGTCGCAAGCAAGTAGTTTTCTTCGAAAAATACAGATCAGGTGTATCATCTTACGCCGTACGCGCTCAGTTACGTCAGCCAAGAGTAAAAATTTCAAATCATGATCTGTATTTTCAGTCGGAGAGTTTCCTTTCATTTGATTCGTTCACTTCTGGGTAAAAATACGCTTCAAGGAAATTCTGAGTTGAATGAACGACTCACAAAACATTCGATATTATCGTGCGAACGTAACTCTCAACCGGAAGTGAAGAAAGAAGCTTATGGCATAAAAAAACAGTAAATTTTCTTTATAAATATTTAAAAACACATACTGTCTTGAATTTCATGTTATAAAATTTATCAGGAAGTTCAAAAGACCTGCAAAATCACGCAACGAGCCATGTAAGTGTGTAAAGTAAAAAACCTAGACCATTTTTTGAGAAAAATGAATGAATGAAACTTTTTGTCTTCCCCTAAGACATATACTGGTTACTATGGTCTTTTGAATTTGTAAAAAAAAGGACTCGAAATACCAAGCATCATGGACATTCTGCTTCTACTACGCCGGGCAGATGTTCGCTCTTTAAGAATACTGTAGGTGTAGTTTGGACGTAAATGGCTACCCTGAAACGTCTCGTGAAAGAACAGGTGCATTTAAAAAATCATCCTGTGTAGTTTAACGTTCGATCGGTCTTAATACCTGGGCGGGATAAATTTAGAATTCATTCATTTTTTCATCATCAAGTATAAAAATCGATCAAAAATCCTATAACCTAATTTGCCTTTTATAGCTACGTAGCTTCTCCAGAATCTTCGTTTCTGTTCTGTTCATCCCCAAACTTCATTATGTTCATATTATGTTCCCATATGGCAAATGTGACTTCAGTCATTCAACAGACAAAAGACGCATATCCAATTAAAATGCAAAATAGTAAAAAAAATAATATACGATATTAATATAATTTTACGTACCTATTTTGGAATCATATTTAGGAATAAGTTTAATTCAGAGAGTTTAAAGAATAACATTTGTTGGAAAAGATAGTACGTTTTTGCAAAGTGTACGCGTGCCTGGGGGTTTAGAATGAAAACGATACGGATACACCGATGCATTTTCCACAATCTACCTTTTGCCTGGAGTCCTTTCATTTTTCTTTTGTCCTTTTATTCAGTTAGATCATCGCGGTTGCGTTCAGGTTGTACGTAAGGAATAAAAGAAAATCGACAAACCACAGGACTCTGGGTCTCTGACTAGGGTAATAGTTTCTTAAAACGTTTTGAATGAGAGAAAATTCTTTTACGATACTGAATAGGAGGCGTGGAACCAAAAGACAAGTTTTTCAACAATAAAGGAAGATCTAAGATTCCAAGGCGACCAAATCTAAAGATCCACGGGGTGACATTTCTGCAGAGTTGCACGTGTCCAAGCCACTTCTGTTCTTAACACTTTTCAACTTGCAGTGATTTATTTAAATTGAAAGTTTACAATGTGTATACAAACCTCGATCATTGAACATTCGTTCAAAAAGCAGTCCTCTTCTGAGGTTATTGTTACTACCATTAAAATTTCTCCCCTATTTTTTATTGCGTAAACATTATTTTCGAAGCTAATTTAATAGCTTGCTTCGTCCAAGGCTCAAAATTTTCATATTCAAAATTCCCTAATAGTCGAATTTTCGAACAAAAAACCTTAAACACCAACGAAAAACTGTTGAATTTTCAACCAAATACTTGATTTTTCAAGCTATAAAAAAACGAATGTTTTAGAAAACAAAAACAGTTGTCTTCTAAACCCGTAAAGATAGATTTTCAACAAAAAAGTTAATTTTTAATTTAGAATGCCAAATTTTCAACCAATTAATTGAATTTTCAAAAATAACCAAACTACTTTTTAACCAAATCCAAACAATTGCATTTTCGACCAAATAATTGAAAAATAAAAATAAATTAATTTTCAACAAAATAGTTAAACTGTTAACAAAACAGTTTACTTTGAAACCCGAAAAGATGACTTTTCAACAAACAGTTGATTTTTAATCCATAAAGATAAATTTTGCACCACATAGATGAATTTTCAACCACATTTTCGAACTTTTATTACAAACATATTAAAATTTAATCAAAAACAGTTATTTTTTCAACCAAATCAATTAATTTTCAACCAAAAAGACATTTGAATTCTCAATAGAAAGCTGAATTAACAACGAAAAATGCAATCGTTTGTATTTAAACAAAAACGAGGGATTTCTTACAAATTTGTTACATTTTCAAACAAGCAGTTGAACTTTTTAAAAAAAATTAAATTTTAAATAATATGGTTAACTGCTACCCAAGTAGTTGATTGTTCAACCAACAAAGATGAATTCCAAAAGAAAAAGATAACAGCTGGATGTTTAAAAAAAAAGTAAGAAATTTCTACAAAAAAAAAGAATATTAACACCAAAAAGACGAAGTTTCCGCCGAGAAGATTAATTTTCTACCAAAAATGACAAATTTTTAACAAAATACATAAATTTTCATATAAATTTTTTAATTTTCAATTAAAAGAAAATAATTTTCTGTCCAAAACGTGGAGCAGTTCAATTTTTAGTTAAAAACATAATTTTCAACAGCAAAAAAAGAAAAAAAATTTCACCAAAGGGGCGTATTTTTAATCAAGGAGATAAATTTTCGAACGAAAGAGATTATTTTTCAACAAATACAGATTATCCAATCAACAAAAAAAAATTTATTTAAATTGTTGAACTTTCAAGCCAAAAGACGAATTTTCTGTAAAACAGTCGAACTTTGTAAGAAAAAGGTAATTTTCAATTAAAAATTTGCATTTTTAACCAAAAAAAGAGGATAATTCGAATCAAGGAGATAAGTTATCTACCAAAAAAGATGAATTTCGAATGAAAATGATCAATTTTCATTAAATATCATACATGACATTCCATTAAAAAATATCATTTTTCAACAAAATAGTTAAACTTTCAACCAATCAGATAAATTTTCATAACTAATATAAAATGAATCAAAAGATGAATTTCAACAAAATAGTTGAATCCTCAACCAAAGAAGCGTAATATTCAACCAAGCAGATGCACTTTTCACAACACAAAATTAAACTTCTACTAAAGCAGATGAATTTTCAAACAATAAAAAAAGAATACAAAAAATCTTGAATTTTCAGCACAAAATGATTTTAGTTAAATTTTTAACACCAAAATATTAATTTTCAACAAAAAGGTAATTTTTTACCCAAAAAGTTATTATTGAATTATTGAATTATCAGTCCAAAAAGACAATTTTTCAACAAAACATTTTAATTAAGAAGGAAAAAACTAGAAAAAATAGAAACATGAATACAAGGCAAACAAATTAATTGCAAGAATATTATATAAGCGTGGCCGCAAAACTTCGTTTTCAAAAATACCTACTTATTCCCTGACCAATAACATAGTATCTTTTATGAACGGAATAACATATTTTCAGTATAAAATTTTCTAATTATTATTCTGGACAGTTATTTAATTTGGCTCTTATAGTAATTCCCTGACTTTTAAAATTATTTTTCAAAATCCCTTACTTTTTCTTGGTATTGAGGTTTTCTCGAACCTACCGCATGCAGATTTTCCAAAATTCAAGATTTAAATGGCCTTGTTAGCTCCCGATGAGAAGGTTCTACGTTTAGTTACGGTCCATGCAACCATTTATTTGAGGAACCAGCTGAGTTTTCTGACCTGTTCTGTAACTTTACATCAACGACAGGTAAAATCCACCGTTTGAATTTACGAAGGAAGCCAAGCAGCTGGTTCTTTACAAAATTTGCTACTTTTCAGATTTCCCAGTGGGACCTAACTTCAAAAGACCTAACTTCAAACTTCCCCATATGAAAAGTTTTAACCGTTTTTCGTGAAACCTTTCGTTCGCTCGTCTAAATTATCAGCATTTAGATATTTGTAAATACGTTATCAACTCATAAAACCCCCAAATCTTACAGATATAGATTATTTTGAACCTATCTGTCATTTCAGAAGATAATTTCGAAGCAGGAATTCACGAAAATGAGTTTAAGTTTAGGTATTTAAGATTGCCTGGCTTGGAGATAAAAATAAGTATTAAGATAATGTGTTTCTCGTTAAGATGATGTGTTTCTATTTTCATTCGACAATCGTGCAAGGCTAGCAAATGAAACAAAAGGGATATACTGATAAAGAATTTTTGGGAAGATTAAAATAAAGAAAAATGTTGTTTCTCAGATTATGTCCATCAGATTTATTACTATCCAAAACTTTCCAACTTTCTCAAAAATTCCAAATATACGTTTTACTACATTAATACAAAACATAATATGTTCCATTGTCTAATATATACTGACTCAATGGAATACTGAGAAGTCCTACTTCCAACACAGAAAACAGTTGTAAATTTATAATTTCATTGGTCAATAAATTGATGATCCAATAAAATGTCATAATATTTCATAGCATGTGTAGAGTTTCTAAGAAGTTCTAAAACAAAACATCTATTGTAAGTAGGAAGAGTGGTAACAGATATATAAAGACATGTAATTAGCGAAAATGATTAAAGGTAGTTACTTCTGGAGGGTAACATTTGCAGGAAATATTTCTCTTAATCGATGAGTGTGCTATTTAAAATTTTCTCTCCTTATAATCGAAAGCCATCAGACGTAGGTCGGTGCGACAAAGAAGTTGAAAAGATGCATGGCAGGTGCGTACGCGTGCCGTCGACCAATCGGGGACGACGTACTTATACGCACGAGACCATTTATCCTCTCATGGATTAAGACACGCAAGCAAGATGAAAAGGAAAAGGAGAATGGGGAATACGAGTGGAGCAAAAAACGCACCTTGTGGTTAAGCCACGTAGTATTTTTAACCGATAAAGAAAATTGACAGATAAAATTAATAAATAAGTCAACAATTAATAAGACATAAAACCAAAAGCGACACCAAACATGAGACAGAGATCAAGAAATATGCAATTATTTCAAAATCAAGATATTGCAAAAATATTTATTATCAAATTGCTTTATTGAAACAAACTTCATTTAATGAAAAGAATGCTTGTTTTACATAAACAAAAAAGTTAGCTCGTGCTCAGGGAAGGCAAAAAGTTGGACTTTCCCTTCGATGCACCTCTTTTTCAATTTATGTGTGCTTATAACCCGATTACTACATAGGTAGATAAAACGACTCTGACAAGATGATTCCTTGACAGGTGAATACGATCTTCACCTGAAATACTTTTCAAGAAAGATCCATATCTTTTAAACGAAATGGATGTAAACATGTATTAAAATTTACATTATTTATAAATAAAGTAAGTAAGCTTTTTCCTTTTTATATTATCTTTAAATATTATCTCTTACATTTCGCATTATCTGATTCTTTATATTACTCGATTCAAATTTTTATTTTAACATTGATAAATGAGTTCGTGAGTATAGTGTAACATTGCAAACAGGGCTATCGGTAAAAAATGGAATAGTTAAATTTTCACTTAAAAAAATTAATTTTCAACCAAATATTTGAATCTTCGACCAAAAGATATGAATTTTTAACAGAATAGTTCAATTTTCAATGTAACAATTAAATTTGCAACCAAATGATAAAAGTTTTATTTTTTGTTTTGAATCGTTGGATTTTCTTATTGGGTTATATTAATTTAGTTCGCATTTAAGCAAAAAACCAACAACAAGAAAAAACAAGAAGTGACTGAAAATGACTTCAGTGATTGTGTGGCAGCCCTGTCTGTCAAACATTTGAAGAGGATAACAGTAGTATAATCTTTATTAAGCACTATATATCGTTAAAAATCTTTCATTCAAACTGCATGCTGTGCAAAATAAATTTTTGTCTCTACGTGTCTTTCAGCGAATTTGCAATCCACAGCTGCTCTCGCATAGTGAACATGATTTCACGTACAATACCAAGTAACTGCTACACGAGTTCAAAAATTGCACTGAAACTATTACAAAACCCTCGGACAAAAGTAAAAGTAATGAAACTTATTCTTCCTTAATTTTTTTTCTGATAATAGGAATCATGTGCATTTAAACTCACACTCTTTGGTAAAATTTCTTGAAAATGTCACAGTTGACTTATTCTTCCTTTTTTGTTCAACTTATTTCTGATAATAGGAACATTGAGTTTGCAGTATAGACTTAGCTGGAAGCTTATTGCTTTGAACTGTCTATATGGAAACTACATGAATTATGAGTTTTGTGAGGCAATTTATGATATATTGTTAATAAATTAGAGAACTGGCTTGCAGACTCGTAAAGGGCAAGACGTAGTCGGATATGCAGCTGCTCGAAGAAAGACGAGAACCCGATTAAAAATGCTGTATCCTGCAGTTGCCTGTTGGCGGATACAGAAGGAGAGCTTGCGAGCTGAATCATATTTAAGCTGATGACTAAACCCATGAAAAAGTCACTAGAATGGTATTTGCCTAAGCCATGCAAAAACCTGTTAACTCTTATTAGTCTCAACTGTTTGACTATATGCATGCAAAAATATTAAACACATTTTCAATTCGAAGAACTGGAGATTGTATGGACAAGATTATATGTTAGATAATTTAACAATAGTCTATTATAATCAAACAATATTACAACTGAAAAATCTATTTTATTTATCAATGTACACAAATATACAGAATGAATGTTGGACATAACAAAATGCAAATCCAATTACCAAGTTAGGAATAAATCCAAAATAAATTCGAAAGTGATACTTGGATTCTTATAAAATGTTCCGAAATATATATGTATGACAATAGAATCGGGAAGAATGGCTAGTTTTAACCACTTGGTCTTTGCAGAGTTTTTAGAACTTTAGTATCTGCATTTAAGTCGCAATCTTGCATGATGTATTGTTGACACTTGATGACTTAAAGTTTAAGAAATATTTATAATAAAATCTGAAAATATTTGCATCTAATCAATAAGTAATATGAGTTATATTTTGAGATTTTCTCACCATTTCTCAATTGTCATATTATGCACATAACAAAGTACATTCTGTATCAGATTTTGTAATATCAGAGGACGGGTACTGTTGAATATAATACCAGGAGTTCTCGAAGAAAAACATTAAATTAGTTTCTCAATGATTCACAGAGGCCACTGAATTCCAAGGAAAAAAGTACTGGTCACTTCCCGCGAAAATGTATATCATGGTGGATAAAGTTTAAAAATTCAAGCTTTTAAAGTTAAAAATGTTCGATTCGAAGTAATGCAAAACTAAACTGCAAATTGCACTTTTAAAATTTAGCAATTTTATAACTTCCAATGTTCAATAATGCACAAGTAAAACTTGGAATAGCTTATAATTGCAAGGGCTTCAAAATTAAGATACATTTAAAAATGAAGCATTCAAAATGGTAAAATATTAAATCAGAGGCTTTCAGATTATGAGAGAATTAAAAACCATCATCTTCATGGAGTAAAACCACTCTAGTGACAGAAAAAGCCTAACTTTGAAAAAAATTGTATTTCAATTTTGATACAAAATGGGAGGACGGTTTTCCCATAAAGTATAAGACCTGGAGCGAAAAACCAAAAAAATTATAATATATATACCATTGGCTATAAAAGTACGTAGGCTTTTTTTTAAATCAATTTTTATAGAAATAGTGCACTTTGGAAGAAATGAATCGATATTTTTTTTCAAAAATATAAGCAGTAAATTGTTTATAAAAATGTTTAATTAAATTTAAAAACAGTTGACAACTTTGACAGGAAATGTATAATTATGAAGCTTCTGTCGAAATTTCAAGTCGACCCATGCAAACGTTGTTCAAGTAATACGTCGTTTCGAAAATTTTATAAAACTGAATAATTTTGAAGCCGTCAAAATAAAACAAATTTAATGGTTCAAATAAAGTAATAAAAATCGACGGCATTAGCTGCGCGGTGAATTTCGAATGGGGAAGAGTCCAGATGTCGAGCGCGGACAGCACTCGGATGGGTGACCATCTGCGATATACGATCCTGGTTGTGTTATTCGCAGCGTACTTAAAACCTTTTAACTAATGTCGAGCGGGAGGTTTGACGCCGAGGATGATTGTGTGCATTCAATGGGTAGGGTCGAAAGTCTGCTTTCAAACTTTCGAAAAACCGACTGAAATCGGGAGATTGCTTTGTACAGTTTTCCTCTCCCCTGGTCAAACGTTCAGATATATACGAGTACTTCTAATAAAGTCAGCCTCTGTTTCACCGAGGTTTTAGTAAAAAAAACATAGTACAACATATTTTTAACCGCTTTGAAATGTGCAAATTGACATATTTTAAAAAGACGATAATATTTAAACTGCATTCACCTCCCTATCAACTGACATTTAAAGTGATTAAACTCGAACATATTTTTCTACGGATCTTTGATCAGTTTTTTTTTTTATTAATTCAAACGAAAATTATTTAAATATTTTAAATGGTAAAATACAAGAATGCTCGTTATAAATGAAATAGAATAAAAAAATTAAATTTTAATGACTCGCAATATTATTAACCAATAATTACATGGAAAAAATTTTGAATGTCGTACGGAATTTTTAGTTTAAAAACAAATCTCAAACAAACTTTCTAATACAACAAAGGTAAGAATTCGACTATCAGAAGATTTGTGAAACTGATGTTTTTTAAAAACGGTTTATTTGCATGAGCAATAACAATTGCTACATTTTAAAGATAATTTTGAAATTTTATTTATCGCGATTATCTAAGGTTAGGCACCATTGCTTTCTCAATTTATAAAAAAATGTCATATACGTAAGAAAAAGGAATATACACATTATAAACTTGTGGACCTGTCTCAAATAAAAAATACAATTCTTTATTTTAGTTATGTTTTGTCAATGACTTAGTCTTAAGTAATCTGCTGATGGTATCGATAGACAACTTTTTTTCGTAAATAAATATACCTATTAGCTTAGGGTTGTGTGACCTTCAAATATTTAAATGACAAATTTTTTCGATTTCAAAGGCTTTAACACTTTTTATTTTTAAATGCCCAGGCCTTTGAAAATTGTATTTTTTACTTTTTCATTTTACTAATACATGATTAAAATTTTCTATATAACTAGCCACTTTTCCAGGTCCCGTTATTCCTTCCGAAACTTTGATACACGTAGCCACCGCCTAAAAATTAAGAGAGTTTAAAAACAAACATTTTATTATTTAAAGTATTTTATATCAGGCACTGCTATGACTGAATGATTTTTCATGCTCAAAAAAGTAAACATCGCAAGTTTAAAAGGATTTGAAGTTATACTAAAAACTTTTAAACCCGGGCAAAGAAATAAATTCACTGTCATTTTCCAGTCACAAAGAATTCCTGTTCGTTTCACGGGTTTCCAGGCCAGCGGTCACTCTGGATTATTATACTTTTTATCCCAAAGTCTCAATTTTCACACTTTCGCGTTATCATTCAAAACAAACAAAACCTTCGAAAGTACAAATGAATGTTTATCAACTTGAAGCATCATGATAAAATAATTGTCATGTTTCAAGCGGGGGGAAGAAAGGATACTCTCTATTTATTTTCTGAAAACTAAAAGCCATACAAAATTGTATGTTATTGTGGCTTGACAATGAGTGAAGCACTCCACGGAAATTGTCGATATCCATCTCTCATGTACGACGCACGCGCTTAGCATGAGTCAGACATCCGTTTAAATAAAGTTCATTACCTTTTGCTCACTTTTATGAGTACAACGATGATGTCGATGAATCACACCTGTTGTTAGTTTGAAACCTATACTCCGCGCAATGTAAAATCATCATTAAATGTACGAGACCGAGACTGCTCTCAAGCCTCCTACTTAACACACAAAAAATGAACTCGCTTCAGTTACCTAACTGAAAAAAGTAACACGTTTCTTTCTAAATATATTTTTAACATTTTTAGTTAGAACAGTTATACAGAATTTTATAAGGCTCCGGGTTCTCAATAAATTGAAGTTTTCAAATTTGCAAAATATATATATTTTTAATATATGCTTGTACAAAGCAACAAGACGGAACTTCTTTCTATTTACAGTTTTTTCTAATGATTACTTTTTAATGGTTAAAATAAAAACATGAAAAAAAATGTTCAGAGAGTTCAATTTTTAACCGAATAGCTTAGTTTTTAACTCAAAAAAATCAGTTTTGAACGAAAAATATCACAATTAAATTGTCAGCTAAAAAAATTCAATTTTGAACAAGACAGAAAATATAACCACAAAAATAATTTTCAACCTAAAAATATTAATTTTCTAACAAAATAGATAAATTTCCGGGCAAAAATAGAATAGTTAAATTTTCAGAATAAAAATATATTTTCTACCAAAGACAATAAATTTTCGAACAAACACGTGAATTTTCAACTAAGAAGATTCATTTTTAGCAAAGTAGATGCATTTTTAACTAAATAAATTAGTTCAATTTTTAACCAAAAAGATAAATTAGTCACTAAGAACTTAAATGGTCTACCACAAATCAACAAAATACATAGGAATTTGCTACCAAACATGGAATAGTTAAATTTGTAGTTAAAAAAAATAGTTTTCAATAAAGTAGTTAAAAGTTAAACATCAACGAAAAAACATATTTTTTAAACTAAAATGATAAATCATCAACCACAAAAAAAAAATCTTAACAAAGTATTTCCACTTTAAACTATAAATCAGATCAACTTTTAAACAAAAAAGATGAATTCTCAACAAAAGATATAATAGTTGATTATCCCACGAAAAATGATTTGGGTTTTAAACTAATGATTTGGAATCTCTGAACTTCAATTCTCCAAGCGGTTGAGGACAGGGTTTCATGGGTTTATGCATCTACATGTGTGAAAGACGTCCCATACACCCTTCACCCTATTTGGGGGTGGTTTTTGGCCAGTTGGCGGATTGGCGGATGTTGAGAAAGAAATAACTATCACCATCGTGTTTCCCAACCTTATTAAATTATAATATATAAAACGATATTGATATATTAAACGATGTACTAAAATATGAATGTAAATTGTTCAAATATTACTACTTTCGATTTGAAATAAAATATTGTACAAGTGGGAAGTAACCTTGCACACGAAATTCACAATTTGTCAATTTCAAATGTTAATAATCTAAAAATTGCACTAACAAAGTTTTTTAAAGAATGATTCTGACATATATTTTCATTTATAACGTTTTCAAAAATTTGTAATCACCAAGACTTGCAATGCACAATTAGCACATTGAATTATATTCAATTGTATACTGACCCGTTGGAATATTCAAATTAATAGTAATGAAATTTTGAACACTTCTAATTTAAAGTTGTTTAATCTATAATAATTTTAATTCTTTCTAATATATGAAATTATTTCAAAATAAAATATTGAAAATTGTAGAATTTACAAATAAAAGTTCAAAACTGTATATTGAAAATGCAAGAATTTTAGTTGTTTACATTTGTACGATAGTTGAATTCCTATCAAAAGCTAAACATCTGAACAATTGTAAATTGAAATTGCCTTACAATTTTTAGCATGAATTTTTAATTATTTGTTCGGTGAAGTTTTCAATTCATAATGTTGCATCAATATAAGCTTCCAATATATGTAATAAAATTTTTGTACTATGTGGAAATATTCATATACACGCAATTTCGAAATACGAATAAATAATAATATTCTTTTTTTATTATTTATTAATGTTAAACTTTTTTTATCACAAACGCTTCAGTGTGAAAATCACGAAAATTTGAAGGGTTTCAATTTAAGATTCTATAATTACCAACAATTTAAATTTGAAACTATAATATTTTTGAAAGTCGATGAAGAAACTAAGTTCCTAAAAAAGTTCAAACAACATAACAGCCTCCTGAATCTCATAAAAAACATTTCGGAGCTTTAATTTCAATACATATTTTTACGTTTATAAATTTACTTTTTAATCGTACACTTTGCACTCGACTTCTAATAATCTAAGCCCGGATTTCCACACATGAATAATTTTAGCGTATATACATGTGAATTACACATGCGTTATTGACACAGGTGCTTTTCATGGAACATAATCCTACCGCGAAATGAGGAAATGCAATTTCCACGCATGGTGAATCAAATGTGAAGGATGCTATTTCACTTTGAATTTTACAGCAGCGCACCAAAATATATTTCAGGATTAAAGCTACCAAATATTTATTAATTGATATTACTTAAAATAAAGTCTATGCCTTTTGAACTCAATTTGAGAAACTTTCTATAACTCACGTCTCATCTATTTCATATCGTTCATTGTGTTGAACTTACCTGAAACAGAAAAATAAAAACCATCTTAGTTTCGTATATTTGCAAATTTTTCAAATAATTCAAATAATCAATAACATATTCAATTTTGATTATGTACATACTCATCAATTATAGAGACAGTATATTTATCATGGGGGTTTAAAATATATAGATCTTTACGTTGTACATGCTTAAATCCTATAAAAATAACTGGTCAGTGTTCGAAACACATGTAAGTGGACATACAAGCTGCAAATTTAAAAGAGTAGATTGGATAAGAGAAGGGTTATAGAAGCGAGAAAAACTGAAAAACATCTGGCGTTAGAATGGTTCTGCAGACTATCGGAATGCCGAGGGGTTCGAATATTTGAATAAAACCAAAGGTGGAAGTGGTAGGGTGGCGGCATCCCCTTTTCAATTTAAAACTCGCAAAACTCTCCCTCCTAAATGAAATCACCCAGGTGAAGATATCACATGAACCCTCAGTCTGCGGCACTTTTTTCTCCACAATTCGATTTCGTGGTCCACGATTATTCGAGGGAGGCCAATTAATTTTCTTTTCATTTTGAAAATTCTCAAAAAATTATTACGTTAATTAAATGCAATTATTTAGCCTTTATTTTGTCTTACCACGTAGGATAAAGTAAAAAAAAATCTTTTTGGAAGTTAAAAATTATTATCTGACGAATTATTAACTGTACAATAAGGCAATTTAACAATAAAATCATGCTTTGTCAGGGTAAAAGCAGACCTGAAATTTCAAGGTAAATATTTCAAAGAATTTAATCAGATTTAAGGGTTTTATTAGGATCTGGGATCTGTAATTAATTCAAAGGATTTACGAGATTTTAAAGATTTTAAGCTAATTTAACAGATTCCAAAGTATTTTTATAGATTAAAAAATCTTAAAGGGAGTTCAAAGAATTTGGCAGAATTTCCAAAGATTTTCAGCTAAATTTTAAGTTATTTCTGGAGACTTTTGGGAAATAAATAAAAATGAAATTTCAATAAATTTCAAGTGATTCAAAACATTTCAAAATACATGTTTCAAAGAATTTAACCAGATTCAATCGAGCCATAGGATACATAATTATTTCAACGGATTTAATGGATTTTAAAGACTTTAAGCTAATTTAACAGATTCCAAAGAATTTCAAGATTTCAAAAACCTCAAGGGATTTCAAAGAATATGGTAGAATTACAAAGATTTTCTGCTTCATTTTAAGGGATTTCTCGAGACCGTTGCGGGAAACAAATACAAATTAAATGAAATTTCAATTAATTCCAACGATTTCAAACATTGCAAGGGATTTTAAAGCATTTCAAGTATGTATAAGATTTTAAGGAATTTATACACGGAGAGAAATGTCCGGAGATTATTTCACGGCACTGGTCCTTGATTTTATTACGCTTTTGTGTGAGAACTAAGATCTAGGAACCCTTACTTTTACCCCTTACTTTACACACTTCTGCAAGTGACGTTTCTGACATCCTGGCGTGCATCGCACCCCAGCAACTAAAATTGTTATAACAAATAAATTATTAATTATTTCAACTTGACAATTTTTTTAGAACTTCTTATGAGCTTATATTTTAAAGTTATATAGGTTATATAACCAAAAGTAAATTAAACAATAGTAAAAAATTGAAATGTTCCAATAAAAGTACAAAAAATGGAAACTTTTACAAGTGGGCTTGGGGTGATTTGCACCTCAGTGTATGAAGCAAGGGTTAAAGTTAAAGCGTAGATCTCAAAACTTCAGGCATTAGGCCACGTTACTTTAGTCTCAGGTCTTGAATTCTATGCTTTTTAATCCTAGAGTCCGAGACTGTAAAGCACGTAAAAATTGTCGCTCTAAAATCACGAGATTCCGTGAATTAATCTCTTAAAATTTCTCTCTGTATAAAATCTCCTATCATTTCAAAGGATTTAAATTAAACTTTAAGGACGAGGCGGTCCCAAATATTTAATGGATTTAATTGATTTTCAAAAGATTTCAAAGATTCCCGCAGGGATTTGAACACCTTTTTTTAGAATAAGAGTGAATTTTTTAAAATAATTTGTTCATGAATAAGTTTAGTTTAATTTATAATTAGGGATTATAATTAGGGACAATTGATTAAGAAACTTGCAAAGGATTTTCAAGATATTAACTTATTTCAAAAGATTATAAAGCATTTCAAGATATCTTACAGAATTTTCAAAGGAATCAAGAGATTTCGATAAAATTTCAAGTGATTTTATATATATCAAGCGGATTCACAGATTTTTGATATCCATAGTTTATTTGTGCAGAATCACTATTTTTGTGTACTTATAACATTTCCCTCAATATTTTTTTATTATTTATTCCGATGCTGATTACCTTATAATTTTATAGGTGAAGAACATGGGTAATCATTTTGTACATGATGATTTTATATAATGAGTTTCCTAAAACCAAGAAAAAATGATGAAGTTCATCATAAGAAACTTATTGTAAGCCTATACTGATTTTCCTATTGTATTTTTTTGTCAGAGCAGTTTGCCATTTTTCGAGAAAGACACTTTTGTTTCTTTATAATAATTAAGAAAAAATAAAACGGTTTAGATATATACAGGAAAATGCCGATCCTCAAAAGTACGCCCATTCAGTTCATCCGTGTTGCTTTGAGTTGCAACAAAAATGACACATCAGATTACCAGAGAATGAAAATGTTGCTATGTACATTAGGGTGGTCAAAAAAACGCATTTCGAGCTTGACGGCAATTCACCCCGGCAAAAGCTTCCATTTCCGGAGAAAGAAAATCCGTGATTTTGTTCGAAATTGCATTACTTACACGTGCCACTGGGAACATCAAAATCAAATTTATTTAACATAGCGAAAATTTGGATTTTCGAAAAATTGCACTCATACTTTCGAATTTGATCAAAAAGTGCCAAATTTTGTAGGGATTGAAGAAGAATGGCTAGGAAAAAAAATATTAATCAATTTAATTTTAAACTCACCCTCACTCCCAGTAAAAACGCAGTTTTTTATTTTTGGGTCGTGTTTGGGACGCTGTGACGGGGGGGGGGGGCTAAAATCAAAGTTATTAGTATGGTTTTATTTCGTAGACACATTTAAACTTGGCGATTGCCATAAGCTCAAGTCTTATACTTATTCTTCGGAGATGAAATATACTTATTCTTCCGTTTACTTTTCGGATATGAGTATAGTCCTATAATAGATTCAATATAATTCCCAGAGTCATCCCCCACTCGAACCCGAAAATAATAATTTTGACCTTACCTATAAAAACGTGAATATCTCATAAACGAGAACAGTACACAAGGATCCTTTTCATGCGGACGCCCACAAATAATCGTGTGAAAAGACCCCCCTCCCCACCAACCGCCTTCTGGTTAATAACTCAGGGCCTAGCCACTCATTTTTTATCATCTTAGGCCTAGGTAAAAGAGTTTAGGAATTTAAAAAATGATTAATTAAATGTGCAAGTGATTGGTAATTAAAATGGGGTAAATGAGTGTTTAAGAATTATTTGATGTGAATTGTCACACTTGATTGAGTGAGCGCGTGGAAGGAAATGCCCCCTCGAAAGTTGAAACCGAAGCAAACATGAATCCGAAGGCTAAAATCTAAAAGCCAGGCTGGGGTGAGGTGGAGCTTCAGGTCGTCGGCATGTGTTATCCAGGTGTCAATACAGAGGCGAGGGGACGTACTGTAAGACCCCAGGTGCGCAAGGATGTCCGCCGATTTCGAATTTGGCTTCAATAGATTCCGGATTGAAACCATTGATTTTAAAACGCGAACGCATCTACGCAGCTGCATACCGGAAGCAGAGAGGACATACAGATCAATATGATAAAATGCCAGGCTTGATCGGTCAAATAACATCAATAGATTTCTAAAGGAACTTTTCTGCCCCTGCAATCAACAATGGTTGAATCAAAAAATCGTCCAGATGTTGACTCTTAATTTTCAAATAAATGATATTTGCAATTAGTTAAAAATGGAATTGCTAATTTAATAGTTCTATGGATTCATAAATGATGTCAATGACTTCGGATAAACGGTAAAATTAAGGCAGAATTAAAATGTCGAAGTGGTTCGATGCCAATGACACACAGCTGCTTTTCTTTTTGCTGTAGAAAGGTAATTTGACCTGGGTCAAAAGAGTTTGCAAAGTTTAATAGAATAGCCACGTGGCCCGCAGGAAATAGCCTTTTTTCTCCTGTCAAGCAGGGTGAGAAATCGGATATAGGCAAAGGAAAAGTAACGTATTAGGAGCTTATAACAATATTTGTTTTATTTTTTTTCTCGAGGGGCTATTCACTGAGTATTCATGTTAGTCTCTATTAGTCAGACTACTAAGTACTGTCCGACTTCTAGAAAGACTACTGAGACTACTCTAGCATTACGATTTGGTTATCTGGCTTTTTTTCTCGCAACATGAATAAGTGAGGGTGAGGAAGACACGAATGGTCGCGGGCCAGAGACCGTCCTAATTTACTCTTTTAATTATTTATTACCCAACATCACCAGAGAAGTTAATAGTATTATGAAATGTTTTTACCTAATTGCATTAACCATACATGAGTATTAATTTTGATTAAAGAAAAGGAAACAGTAAATAAAATTGTAGGCCTAGTAAAAAATGCGTTATAATATTATTATTTTTAATAAACAAAAGAATTTAATTCAACCAAACGAGATGAATGTTCAACAAAATAACCTATTGATTTTTTACTACTAAACAGTTGCATTTTTAACCACCAAAAAAGATTAAATTTCTATCACAATATGAATTTCTATCAAAAGATGAATTTTTAACCAAGAAAGATTTCAGTTAAATTCTCAACACTAAAATATTGTGTTTAAAAAAAAAAGTTGATTTTAAACCAAATAGTTGAATTTTATACGACACTAAATGAATTATTAAGCTAAAAAGACGAAATTTCAGCAAAACACGTTAAATTTTCAATAAAAAAGGATACCTTTTTTACAAAAAAGTTCATTTTACATGAAGTAGTTGAATTTTTGAACAAAAAAGTTTTTAATATTTAGTCATCTTTCAATGAAAAACATCAGTTTTTTAAACAAAATTCCCAAGTTCCACCGACTTTCCGCAAAGTACGGGAGAATGCTCAGAGACTACTAAAGACTTTGAAAGACTATTCTGCTGACGACTTGTGACAACTATAGGGACGAGTTCCGGATTTCGGATAAGTTAGTCGACCGTCGTAATGAGAATTCTTCAGTAAATAGCCCCTCGGGTTTTTAAACAAAAAATCTCCCATTTAGGATAAAAGTTCTCAATGTAATCTTATATCAAAGGAGTTCAGATAAATAATAAAAAATGCTAGAAGGTCAATCTGAGACATATCAATGAAGCAACAGGTTTCATCTCTTCTTAGAATTTGACGATCGGCAAACAACATTGTCTGGATGCTCAAGGGTCCTTCTCAAAAGGAGCATCTCCTTCAGGAGGGTGTCGAAGTCTCTTCAGGAATCAAGGATCTAGTCTAGTCTTTAGAATTTTCATAAGCAAACATACTCAGGTACCAAAACCAATAAAATGCCTCTCAAAAAGCCTCTCTAGTAAACTTAGAATTATAGATATCAGTACAAATGAACAATAGATTAGCTTACAACCCTTTTCAAAACTACTATAAAGTACGAGCTAAGAACCCAATTATGCAAATACGTTTCAAGATTAGATTAAACTCCTTCCATTTCGACAAAAACTAATTTTCAATATAGTTTACAGTACTTCAGTCACATACTTTAATACATTTCAATATATTTCAGCTATAAAACTTGGAATTTAATAAACAAAAAATCTGGTTCCGGTAAATCAATGATTTCTGTTATAGAAAAGAAGTCCCCCAAGAAGGTAGTTGCAGTTTTAGGATGTAAGAAAGTGCAAAACTGAGACGTTGAATTGTTCAGGATGACGAAAGATCCTACTGAAGTGCATGTATAATAATCTGCAGAAGATTAGGAATCTGTTGTTACCAAGCGGAGGTTCTTCTCGCAGTCAGTGAATATCAGCTGCCTCCTGAGCTCCCTCACGACATAAGCCAGACGCCATTGTTCGATCAATAATAATAAACCGAAGCACTCACAACATATCCCATTCATTTTGTCCACCCACTTTATTACCCCTGCACCCCGAAACACAAAGTACTGCCGGAGACACTATCTTCCTTTTTCCTTCACGAAAGACTTTTCTCGCGATTTTTTTCAACGAAGAAAAACTTGTAAAATATGCAAGATGAGTTCAAAGAAGAATTGAAGTTAAATTTTGTTGCATGTAAAATTTTCCGCTCTTAAAACTTACATGCTATTTGGCGAAACTTTATCATAAGATGGAATCAAATCTGCCGTCTGCTACATCCTTAGTAGCAATAGGAAAACGGCAAAATATGAATGAATTCGAGCTATATATGAGGATACTAGATTTAAAACAAATTTTCGCTCACTTAATTCTTATTTTTTCAATAACTATAATTGTCGGTAACGAATTGAAACGTACTTTTCGTGAATGAAAATAAAGAACTTGACACAACAACTATCTAATATTTTCGAACAAAACGAAAAATACCAATCGAATTAACTTTAAGGTTGAAGGATTAATAACTTTATAATACGATAAATAAGTTGTACCTTCTAATTATAACAGAATAAAATTGAGTTTAAATATTAATAATTAAAAATCAATCCTAATAGAAAAGTAAATTTCAAATTTTAGTTTACAAAATAGTTTCGTGAATAAAATATCAGGGCGGTAATTCTTATCTCACAACTTTTGAACTATTGTTCAGATCATATTGAATATGGCGACTTTTAAGCTGGACGTCAAATGATTTATTTTCAGTCCAGAAAAATATATTTTCATTCGTCCGCGATAGGTGCAATTATTTTTAAAATGACATTGTAATAATTAAATGCTGTCAACTACATGGCAAACATATAAAGTTTATTTAATAAGATTAATCACGTCTCACATTATCAATTTTATTAACATGCAGCATTACCGGCAAACAATTTTAAAGTCAGAGGAAGGATTTACTTATCCTTCATGGAATGTACACTAATTTGGGAAAATTTTTTGGTTCGGACAAAAATTTTTGGGAAAATTTTTTGGTTCGACAAAATTTTGATTCTACAACAAACCGTTTGTTGACCTTATACCATTTTTTGAAACAACTAAATCTCGACTGTAAGAATTAAAGAGTTGGTTCAAAAAAAGTTGTTGAAAAAATCCAAACAGCAAAATGCTGTTTGTTATATTGTGCAAACCAAACATTTTCTTCTCAGTGTATTATCAGGTAAAAAATATATAATTTTTAATTTTGTTATTTTTATTCTAAACTCAGACTTTAGTGTTACACTAAAACAGTATTATACGTGCTTGCTGATAAGTATAACTAAGTCTAAACTAATTAGTAAACTATTTGAAATTTGTCACAGAGTTTGCATTTCATCGACTAATAGTAACCCCTAAATTACATATTACTTAAAGGTCCGTTCATTTGAAATATTTCTTTTCATTTTGAATTATTTTTTATGCGCATTTTTTCGGAATACTATATACAATAAATGAATTACTTAAAGCCGCATACATTTTACAAGGCCATAAATACAATTCTTATCATTTATTTACGATTTACTACTATTTATATTTAAACAATTGCTCTGTTTTGAGAACACTTTATACTTTTTCCCTGCAGCAAACGATTTATACCCAATCTTCACTCAATTTTTACCTAATATTAGATTCCTTGTTTTCTCTGCGCATATTCTTAATTCTTAATTATTTATAAAATAATCATTGTTAATCTCACAATGCTGACCCGGTCTACCTTAAGCGTTTAAAACTGACAAAAATTGTATCATTTGAAGATAATTTTTGTTGCTCAGAAATTTAACAATCTGAAGTTTGAATTTATTGAATTCTGCAGTCTAAAACTAAAAAAACTAAAAAACCTAAAAAAAAAAAGTTAAAACTTTAAAACCCCTAAACACCATATTAAACTGTCCTAAATATCATAAAAATGGAGAAATTTCCAACTAAAATGTTATAGATATAGATGGAAGGATTTCAAAATGAAAAAGTTTAAAAATGCAAATTTAGCAATTTTATGTTAAATACTTTACTTTATGTTAAAAACTGTAAAAATTGAACAGTTTTAAATGCAATTTAGGAACTTTTAGTTCAAAAATTCAAGCATGGAACAATTTTGCACATCGTAAAGATTGCAAACTTTTTTATTTTCAAGCTGAAGCGTTCCGATTGACTGATTTTAAATCAAGAAATCAATTAGCGCTTTTATTAAACTTATAAAAGTTTATAATTATTATACGTGAAGGTCAAAAATAAATTTGACTTTCTTGTAAAAGGACACTTTCTGAAAAGCTTTTTTGAGACTATCAAGAAAGCTTGAAATCAAAAGTGAATTTTGAATCTCTTATTGAAAAAAAAAGTTTGAAGTGCTACAATAAACCCGCCACGAAGCCTGAAAATGTTCTAAAATATATATAATATACAACTATAAAACATTTAATTGCACTTTCTTTCAGACATGCAGTACACCACATTTTATTTATTATTTGAATTGTCTGCATATATTTTTTATTTAAAAATCTATTTAGCTTATGATCAACAGGTTTGAAGGAAAAACGGAAACTTATAATGAAATCGAAAACTCAAATTTTTCGAGAAGACGAAGTCAGATTAAAAATGATGAACGGTTTTTTGTAACAAATATTATTTTTTTTCAGGAACGGTTCCGGCGAAGATTTTTTTTTTAAATCGAAAAATAGTTGTGAAATGTCCGAGATACAAAATTAAGAAAAATATTCTTGGTGCTATACGTTTGGGTTGAGAAGATTTCAGCATAACCGAGCAAATATGTTTCAAATAGCTCATAAATGTTGCATTTAGCCACAAGATATAAAGTTCAAGAAGCACAACGAATGCAATTTGCATCACACTCCAAAGCTAATTATAATTTAGCGGATAATAACTCTCATAATTAAAATTGCGATCTACAAATGCAAAGTTTTGCTCAAAGTTGAATAATATTCTTCTATCATACAATTGTGAGTGTAATGTTTTTATTAATGGACATATTATCATGAGATCGTGACTCGGAGCGAAACAGCTTGTATATATTCTTCCGCTTCCTCCACCTATCTAACATAACCGACTGCGTGGAATTAAAAAATAATCGTCGTGCACGTAGTTTTGAAGGCTATATAGCAGAACGATGAAATTGATATCATTTAACAAGCTACGAGATGATTGTTTCATGGAAAATAATTAGAAATTAAAATTGATTCAGCTCGTAAAGGCGATAATAAATTGAAACTATTTATTATACTAAATATTTCTTTACGTATAATATAACAAAATGTTATAACCAAAAAATATTGCTTTATAGTTTATATACAACATTTTTCACTTTTTTAGCAGATGTCAGGTATTTTACAAGATTGATCACCTTCTCTATACACCTTCTCAAGAATATGTGCACATGATGACGATTTCTTTAGGCACGCGAGGTAGAAAAATTCAAGACAGGTAGGTTGCATCCGTACCTTCAGGGATTAAGTTGAATCGGCTACCTGACTTTCTTCAAAAAAGGTAACCGGCATGAGCTGCAGTTTTTCTCTAGGGTATATACTTTTTGAGCCACGTGTCTTTGTGTGAAAGAAAAGGACCAAATCTTGGTGGTTCCCATGTGCTCGTGAAATCATGAGCCGTGAATCGGAAATAATAGAAGTTTTCTCAGGTAGCATTTTAAAGCATAAGCGCCCTTTTCAGGGATTCGAAGCTAGAAAATCCTGTTTTTTTTTTAGATAAGAATAATCATTTGAAATAGAAATAATAATGAATCTATCTTTCTTATTTTAAAATGCACAGAACATAGAAAATGGTTTCCAGTTTTCAGAGCACAATTAGATTTTCATTTCAAAATATATATTACACAGGTCCTAATTTAAAAATGTCCAGAATTGAATTTCAAATGAAATTCGGACACGAGGAAACACAGATAGTCACCAACAGAATGAAAATCGCAATATCCGTTTAGATTAAACAGAGGTTGATACTATCGATTTCAATCTGTGGTCGAAATTGGTCGTTCCCACGAAGTTCCAATTCGGCAGACTGACCATTGGCTATGGTAACAATGCGAATCGTTAAGAGCGATTGTCGGGACGTTTACGATTTTACGGACAAATGGCACATTTCACTATTATTGAGGACATTCGAGTGGTCAGTTCTGATGCTCGAACAAACACTTTATTCCACGACCCCGCGTAAAATAAAGAGATACTCCTACCCAATCGATTTTAATTCACTTCCCCACGACATGACTTTTTTCCTATAAAAAGAATTTTTTGTCTCGTAATACGGAATATGCCGGCCAGAAGGAGCGTTAACAGCTAAAACGAGTCTAAAAAAACGGAGGGAAAAGTCCCATATGGATATCGTTTCTGTTCTTTATTCGTTTTATCAAATACAAAATGGGACCTCTCATCTTTGAACTGACGTTGCTGAAATTGGCAGTTAATAAATTGATCTTTTGCCGACGAGAAACTCGATTAAAAGTGACTTCCCAAGAGAGGAAGAAAAAAAGCGCTCGTTCAAAAGTGGCCACGTGCCGCTTCCTAAAGTGGAGTCAGCTGGTACGAATATCGAAACCGGAACGTCTCGATAGCTGCAGGTTTTTATCTGAAAAAGGTGTCTCCTTTAGAGGTAACAAGCAAACTGATAAGCTGCGGAAAAAGACTTTCATAGATCGAGTTTTACAAATATGCTCACGAGATAAGTTCTATGGAATGTCCTAAATCTAAATCTTCATGGGGAAAATCGAGGGAGAAATTTACTGTGTGCGAACACATGTTTTCGATTTTATCGTCTGTTGTAACCAAACAAGAACTTTATTCCGTCCAGGATAATTTTTAATAACCATCTTTCATTTTTTAAACAGGGTTACTACAAAATCCCAATTCCGAAATTCCCTGACTTTCTCTGACTTTTCCCTGACCAGTTTTTCATTCTCACTGACCAGAAATAAAAAGATCATATATGTATGCTCATTCCCTAAGTTTATAAAACTTAGTAAAATTTCGTGTGGAGAAGCAAGACTTTCGAGCAAAACTTGTGGTATGTTACATGGTAGGAGGGGGAATTGAAAATTTCAGAAAATCGCTTAACGTAATTTGTGAATGACCGCTTAACTTTAACTTTATTTGATCGAAAATTCCATAACTTTCCTTGACTTCCTGGAATTCGATGATCTGCATAGCAATCATGTTCAAAGTTAAAAGATTAATATTTCTTATTAATATACTGGATATACTGGATAATTGGGATATACAGGGTGTATGTTTAAATTTTAAAAGCTGAGATTCAGGAAATAGAGGAGTAGATTAAATGATTAAAAGATTACAGAAAACACATCAAACGTGTGCATAGGGAGAGATAAAAGAAGGTTAATGTACAAATGAAGAGGGAGGAATGAAAAACATACAGGAAGCAAACGAATCAGGAAAACGCATTAAGTGGTGAAACTTTATCTAAAGATGGAGAAACAATAAAGAGTTTGAGAAAGAGGAAGCTTAAGAGAAGTATAGCAAATTGAACAAATAAGGAGGTAAAGAAAAGATGCTGTTTGCTGAATTATAGAGAAACACGCCTTTTTTAAAGACATTCTATGAATAGAGAAGACAAGGAAAATATGAGCGGATGTCATGAAGAAATAGTTAGAAGGATAGAAAAGATCTATTTTAAACAAAAATTATAGGAAAAAGGAGAAAATAATGCCCGTTGATTGCGTTTAGTAGTTCGACTTAATTAGGTAATGATATAAAAATAATATGTAAACTTTAGGAATTTAAAAGTGCATGTAATAGGAATAATAGGTCTATACTCTATAGGAAATGAATATAGAAAAAATGTAGAGGATAAAAATTACATAAAAAGAAAAAGGAATAGGAAAAGAAGAAATCTTGTGAGAGTCCGTGAGGAGGGAAATGATTGCAGTTTCCCCAAAAACTTAAAAATAACGGACAATATGTGTACCTTGCCACTGCCATACGAAAAACTTGGAAACTGCATGTATTCAGATAAGAAATGAAGCATCATGAATAAAAATTGCTTTCACCAATTTGCCATAACTTGAATACGATAAGCGCATTTCTCGAACGGCAGTCGTTTTCGCCGAAAGAGTTTGCAACGGTGGGATTAATTAAAAATTTCAAACGCAGCCTCCCGGTTCTTCTTATTGCTCTTTAAGAACATAAAACCTCCCCACCGAGGTGGCAAGGCCGACACGCGCCAGCCGTGCTGTCGCGTGGCTCGGAGAGAAAAGGACAGAAAGAGAGCGCCGAGAAGGACGAAAAAAGACGAGAGTGAACAAGATGTACCCCAGAACATGTGTACAAAAAAGGGACAGAGCCAGAATAGAATGAGAACGGAGAAGTGAGAAGGAATATGAGGAGGATAAATCGCCACCTGCCACAAACGGGCAGATGTGCGTCCGGCTCGACGGCCACCTCCAAATTGCCTCCTGGTTACGGTTAACCTTTCGATTTTGGATAGCCCGTCCAGAAAAATATTCATAAAAATTACTTTTTCATCATTTTTATTACGTACGTGTTTACCATAACGTTAAAATATATCTTCTTCAAATGAAATTATGCGAGTAGAGAGAGATTAATTAATCATGATAATGATTATATATTAATAAATATTAATAAACAAACAATCATCTACACAAGTTGGTGTTTAATTCTCTGGTTCTCAGAAAGATTTTTCATGTTTGAGTAACAGGTATCCAAAATATTGATATTTTTTATGCAGCAATGCGTAAAAAGCATTGCACTCTTGGCTTCCTTCCAGAATTTTGTTGTTACGAAGCGAATGCTAAAAGTAAACTACAAAAAAGCAAAAGAATTACGTATTAAATTGCAGTCATTTGTAGAACATTGCTTTAAAACTGCACATTCTGGATATGTTATATATATACACATTGAGTAAGAACTATAAACCATTCTTCAGAAAAAAAGTATAACTGCGAGGAGGGAAAACGAACGTTTTCATGGATCCAATTCTGTTCTTGCTTTGCTTATCTTCCTTCCAAACCTTTCCGGAATCATTGACCCATATCTAGGTTAAAACCTCTTAACTTCATGTAAAAACGATAACCATTCCGAAAGGAATAATAGAACAACAACCCTAATAATTTCGGACCTTTCTAAAAGAAATATAATTCTGAGATAGAACTGGGAATTTCCGCAAGGAATTATAATTTTCATTTTTGGTTTACTTTAGAATTTTCGACCAGCACTGTTTGCACAATTATTTTAAAATTTCGTACGTTAATTTAATTGTGCCTTGGTATACAGATAAATCATGTAAGAATGATAATTCTGAATTGGAACAAAGAATTTCCGTATAGAATTATAATTTGGCCATTCGAACAGGGAACTTTCGTGAAGAATTGAGGATCCGAATGCAATCAGGGAACGAGCGCTCGAAAACCCGAAAAGTTAAAAGTCTTATGGTATCGAAATTTTAAAGTTTAAAGAATTAGGTTACAAAAAATACAGGCTTTTAGATAATGCCAAGACCGAACTTTTTTGTTTCGAGTTTTTCTTTCCGAAGTATATTTTTAATAATAAAATTAAAAAACGGATGACAAAATTTCTCCAAATTAAAATATATTTTAAAACATAAATCGTCTGCACTCAGCCAAATATTATCGAATCTGTTTAAAATTTGTTGCACATACACACTATACCCTAGGGATGCCTACAAAATAAAGAAAAAAATTGAAAATCTAAATTGTTTAATAATAATTAATTGCAAGTGGAGACCTGACGGTAAGTACGTTTTTCTAGCTTCGGCGCCGAAGAAAAGTATGGAGGAAACTTTAAAGTTGAAATAACTTTCAGTGAGTCATGTGTTCCTTACTATTGGAGGAAGATTTCTAAAAATTCTTAGATCGATTCATTCAAAATTAGCGAAGATATCCATTTTGTGAGAAAACACGCGACGCCGTCTAGGATTGCACCGTTAGCTGACAGAAGCGCTTATCAACGTTAAAACTCTCACCTGTACACTCTTCCTATTAAGTACTCGGTCTTTTCAAAAATTAAACATTAAAACGACTGTTCTTTCCCACAGGTAATCGAAAATTACGGCTCTATAATTTTGTAAATATCGTTGTTTTCAGTGAATTAGCAAATAACTGAAAAATATGGAAATTTGTGCATCGCAAGTTGATTATTACTCAATTTATATAACACATTTTTGCAACTGTTTACCATCATTTCTGATCATTTATCATACATTTATTTAGACGTTTTAATACAGAAACATTAAAATTAGATATTCTCTTTATTATTTCTAAATCCTTTTACACTATATCACAAATACAATTATCAAACCAAAAATTACCAAACTTATAGCATTTATAAAATTCCAAAAAGCACAAAAAAAGTCAAGAGATGAAAAATGTTGCCTTTTGAATGCCCCACAAGATTATCATAACAACTTTTTCAATTTTCTTGAAAAATCGAACATTCAAATTTTAGCAGCATAAAAAATAATGGAAAATCCAAACATTAAATTTTTCGGCCAAACTATGCAAAATACGGTAAAAGATAAGTTGACAAAAATTGTACACTTGAAAAAGATCTATGAATTTTTTTTACAAAAAATTTAATTTGTGTACGTTTTTTATGCTATTTTTTTACGAATGAACCCAAAAATAGAACTATCAAAAAATGATTCGTGAACAATTAATTTATTTTTAAATTCTCATCAGAGAAGGTATCAGATTTGTGTAAAATTTGACCCACCCAGTTTTTGTCAAATGTCCTCGTTTTGAGAACCCCTGAATCCGAAAACAAAATTCTCACAAAATCAACTGTGAAGCACGAGATACGTGATGAGAATAATGTGTTCGTTAAAGCCGAAGGAGCTTTAAAAAAAGAGAATTCACAATCGCCAAATGACTACTGTCGACACTTTGACCTTTAGTTTTAAAAAGTCTGTGCACAAGTGTGGGGAATATACAAAGACCGAGCACGTAGCGCGAGAAGCAACAGGCGCGCTCAAACTTGCGAGCCGAGCGCGGCGCGCGATGAGAATGTGCCCGCATAGCGGGCAGATTTTCTTTTCGTCAATTAATTATTGTTTACAACTTATGAACAAAGAATGAAATAAGGAGATAGGTCAGGAAATAACCTGTAAACATTTTATTTTAAAATAGAACATGAAGTTTATTGCCAAATAAATATAAAATAGTCGGTTTTCTATTAATTGGGGGAAAAATCAAGGTTTTTTAATATTTAATTTTTGATAAGACCGAGTACCTTATAGGAGAGTGTGCAACTGTACAGGCTTGGATCTGCTAACGATGCAATCGCTGATGGCGTCGCGTGTGTTCTTAGAAAATTTATATTTCCGCTAATTTTCAATGAATCGATGTACAAATATCCACAAATCTTCCTCCAATAGTAAGGAAGTTGTTGAAACTCTAATATTCCCTCGATACTTTTCTTCGTCGAAGCTAGAAAAATGTCCTTACCGTCAGGTTTCCATTTGCAATAAATTATTATTAAACCTTTGGCATTATTAACTTTTTTCTTTATTTTGTAGGCATCGCTAGGGTATAATACGTACGTATACGAAATTTTAAACAGTTTCAATAATAACTGTCTGAGTGGAGACGATTTATGTTTTAAAATATAACTGAATTAGGCGAAATATTTTCATGCACTTTTCAATTTTATTATTAAAAATATACATATAGAAGAAAAACTTTAAATAGAAAAAACTTCCGTCTTGGCATTATCTACAAGTCTGTATTTTTTTTGAATTAAATTTTTTGAACTTTAAAATTTGCACACATCACGTTTGGACAATAATTTTTCGCTCGAGCGCTGGTCTCCTTATTGTATCCGGACCCTCAATAGTAATTTTCATTTTGGGATAGTCAATTTTCGCAAAGAATTAGAATTTTGACTTTGGTACAGGGAATTTTGAAAAATAAATTTAATCCCCGTTAAAATTCAGGATAATGATTTTTTTATTACATAATTTTTTTTTTTTTGTAATCAGAATTGTTATTCTGATGACAAAAAAAACCTATGATGTTTCAACTCAAAATTATAAGTCTTTTCAAAAACTCCCATTTCAAATGAGAAATCTTGTTAATCTTTTTAAATGTTTTGGAATCTCATGAAATTTTGAAAAAATTTTGAAAATCATTCAAATCTTTCGAATTCTTTTCAACTAATCGGGAGAAAAACGGGAATTTAAAATCATCCATCGGGCAGACACCCTGATTAAACCCCTTGGCACTCAAAAGTACACTGAGAAAAATGGATGTTTAAATGTAGATGTTTAAAGGGTAAGACTGTCCCACCTAACATGCAGATATTCATGCCAAATATTTACTATCCTTTTGAGATGTTAGGCGTAAAAATATTTGTATGTTAAACTGAAACACATTCAGATGTTAAAATCATCCGAGCGCATGCGCATCAGGCATTGGACTTGCACGACTATATTTAACAGCTATATATTTTCGATATTACAATTAAGGAATATTACCATTTTTGAACAT